>MAYD01481758.1:0-16071 GCA_001909325.1 Ruellia speciosa
ACCGACAATTGAAGTTAAACAAGCAATTAATAACCACACCCATGATAAGAATAAGAAAGCAATAACACATCCAAAGCTTTTAAAATACTACCCTTGTCTCAAATTAGTTGTTTTATACCACCTCCATAATAACAAATTTGAGACGGAGGTAATATGTCTTTATATCAAAACTTCAACAGTGCGCAATGCATATTTAGGTGACCTAAGCAACTCACATTAGCAGTACAGGTAGGGAAAAGATAAACGTAGCTGTAGATTAGCTTGTTTTCTGTACAGTGAAAGTAAGAGGTTTCTACAAAGGTAAAATCATGGAGAAATCCCTTGCCTGGTTTGTGCATGAAACAAAATTACTACTCAAGTTCCACGGTGTTATCTGCAGCTCTCTCTCCAGATGTGATGCGGCAGCTAAAGTAATTGCTTCATCTGGAAGCTGATTCATTGCAGATGAAAGTCCAGTAGGTTGAGTCAGCCTAGTAATTCCCAAGCGCTTGAGCCTATAGAGGCCAGCTTGCATGCTTTCACAGGCACACACCTATGTCAAGTTGACAAAAAGGGAGTAAGCAGAGAAAACCTTTTGGTTTACAAATCTCAACATAAAAATAATTAGTAATTCAACTTATATATGTGCCCTAACTCCGCTAATAGCATAAGTCCAATTAGCAAAACCACGATCCATAAAGCAGACTAGGTAGTTTATTTTTTGGGTAGTCCAAATGAAGTATCTAGATCAATGTTTTTAGTGGCCAAAAACAACCTAGATATACCAAACAATTAAGCATCATATGACCTCTGCACATAGTTGTAAAAGGTTAATCCTGCGGCACAGAGCAAAGTATTTGCCATGCCATGGCACAAGCAGTACCTAAGGATGGTACATCATGCATGTTTATTATATTAATACACACACGCACAAAATTACAACACATTAGTCAAATATATCTTATAAGGCCCTGAAGACATTGCTGAAATAATAAAAAGTATAATCAACAATCAAATAATATTAAATAAATATCTGCAAAAAAAATAATGGGATGAAAAAAACTGACAGCAGCAGTTAACACAAGGAGAAAATGAATAAAAATAGCAAACAGCTATTATTCAATTTAGTAGAAAACCAGGGGAAAATGAATAACAGATAGCACAATAAGGTAACAGATGTGAACTGTGGTTCTAATAGAGAGAGACTGAAACAAGAGCAAAGTGAGACCAGGAGAGAATCAGCGCATGTGGGTGGTGTTCAGGTCTGCACTTTGAAATTTTGAGAAACCAGGCAGCAGAGAATTACTACTGCAAATATATACATATGCTTCCTCCATCTTTTAAAGGATGTTCCCTATGGTCTCGGAACGGGATTTAAGGTAAAAACAGGAATTGAGTATTTTATTGGTGGACAAAGAGAGATGGGGTATTTAATACTCCTCTCATTCTTAATCCTAGTCAAAATGTAGGTCCTTTTAGGATCATTTTGAGGTAATATTCCCATATTACGTAAAATAGTGTATTTACCATTTTCTTAATAAGCTTGTGGGTCTTTAAATGATCTATATAAAGAATTGAATGGAGTATTTATTAGTGAATGGAGAGAATATGGAGAGATAAATGGGGTATTAAATATATATTATTATATATGACATGAGACCTTTATTTCAAAACATACAAATAAGGAAGGTGGAACATTTATTTCAACACGGAGGAAGTAATAGACGCCCAAGACACACACCTCAAAACCAATAGCTCATAGACGCACACCACGCCTTGAACATTGCTCAGAAAAAGCATCATGCAAGCCATTTAAAACTACAACTCCACACTAAAATTTTTATAGGAAACTAAATAAACTCCAAACAAGCTATATCTTATCCTCCCATATGGCCAATGGGAGACAATCCAAAACATTTTACAACTATAATTTTAGCAAATTCCAAGGAGAGCCATAACATCACTCATAGCATATGAAGAAGAAGCTCAAGAATGCCCTTCACAAGTTATTAATCTAATATGTAACTTCCAGATGCACAATGCAGAGACGATGACCAAGGATTCTCATCCTCTATGACAACATACTACTAACAATGGAAATATCATCATCCTTAGGTGGCAAAACACTAAGTCATTTAACTCTACAATGTGAAAGATAGTCCAACTGCATCTTAACCAATGCAAATGCAGCTTATGCAAGAACTCACATTTTCAGGTGTAACCATCCTTCTTAGTTCTTCCTCTGAAGGAATGCGAAAGTTGCGCTTCATAACCCAAATAAAATGTCCATTTGGTCCTCTCTAGTAGATGAAAGGAAAAAGGTTAAGTTAAATAAAGATAAACATCATATAACAACAGAGACATGCATTTTCTTATTCTTCTTGCTTGGTGAATGTTCCTTTTACTTCTTACCAATACTCCAGGGTTTTTAATTAAGTGTTCTTGTTAATTCACATGGTAAGCATCAGCTTGCTGCCAGGGAAATTAATAATAGCATGCAATACCTGTAAATCAGCACAACTTTTCATCCTCTTCCGAAGAAATGTCTCAGACAGACTAGGAAACTGTGAGTACAACTCATCTGCACGAATAGAAGGACGCAATCCACGTTTTTCAGCAGCACGAAACTCGCGATACATGTATACCAAAAGCCTGTTCATGATGTAGAATTGGACACCTTTGGAACCAGGAGACATTACCTCTATGTGAGGCTCCTATGGACCACATGAGAGAACAAATTATAACAGGCACCGCATCGATATCCAGATAACTCAGTACAATATCATTGGCAAATCATAGGTAACTACAAAACCTTAGCAAATACTTTAGATCAATGGTTTCGAACTAATTAGAATAACATATTTTAGTCCAAAGAAGGGACAGATTGAAAACGTAAACAACCGTATAAAATAAAAAAAAAATCCAAGTAAGCTGTGACAGAAGACAATTAATAAATTGTAAGAATTGAAGTAGAAATATGCAGGTCAATCATTATGTTTTTTTTATAGAAGCACATATGCATGATACATTTATCTCATCGACAATCACAAGACCATCTCAATAAGACCTCGGAACATTAGAAAAATAATACCCTACTACACAAGGTAATGAAAAATAAAGAACCATGGTCAACTTGCACAATACACTAATGAAAATCTTTTCCTTGTACAAGTTTGAAGTTGTTTACAAACATTTTGGGGAAATTGCTTTGGGAGAGAACTAGCAACGCATCCCAGTGAAATGTGGAAGTAATAAACTCTGGGATTATACAAACATACATTGACGCAGTGGGTACAACAGTGGCTAGTAATGGCCCCTATTGTAGCAATCAAAAATAGATGTAGATTATTATTGTAGTTTCTAGCAGGGTCAATTAGAATCTTATTGAGCATGATCAAAAAAATTTATTGAAACATTCATAAATATGGATAGGACCTTGATTTGATAGTTGAAGACATAAATATTGGAAGCTTCAGATGGAGTTTGGGTAATATTTCAGTGTGTCATTTTTAAGAAAAGACACCATAAATGAATTGTGTTTGGAAGATTTGTCTGTATGTCTCGAATTTGGGAATATAGATTCATTTTATAACATGCAAACAATGTAGTGAGGCACAAATAGATAAGTATTTCAATGTAACTTTATCAGACAATTTCCATCAGCATTCAGTCAAGGTGATTTTTGAAGGATTCTATCGAGAAGAAATCCCACAATACAACCCTTGGCACCCAACTGAGAGCACAGGAACACAAAAAAAAAAAAATTGCATCAATATTTACAAGATATCCTACAATACAACCCTAGGCATCTACCAGCATGCGTAAGAACACATGAAGGCATGAAAAATATCACTTAACCAATAACCAGAAATTTATTTCCCATTAGTTCCAATTTCCCCAGCAAAGAAAATAAGAATGGTTTACAAGGACAAGATTAAACATATAGCCACTCATTGTGAACCACAATAGTCATCCAAAAAATCAACTGAAAAACAAGTGTGATTAAAGAAGGGAACGCTCCACCTCAGATAGATTAAACAAGACGGTTGAAAACTAAAAAAATCATCAGTATTACCTGTTGTCCAACAACATCAATCCTGTCGATGCGTCTGATGGACAGCTTACCCTTTGAAGACCTCACTAATAAATAATCAGTCGAAGGCACTTTATGTTGAAATATGGGAGCTCGATACATGTTAGTTTCAAGGCTTGATTGGCTGGTCCCAGGCTTTATATCTCCGAGGAAAGGAGATTTATCAGCAGGATCAAGAACAACAACACTCCCCAAACCATTATTTCCATTACGCAACATGTTTCCCATTTGATCAGTGGGTGCTGATTTTTGGTAATATGTACAGATTCTTGCACCCATTCCAGGATTACCAAGAAGTAAAGGTCTTTCTTCACAGTACCTGAAATTTATAATAACAAAATCATAAGCTACAAGGTCCAGTTGATTTGATTTATTTCCCTAAAAGGGCAAACCAAATTTAATGGGCAAATGCTCAAAGAAAACATGTACATATGTGCACCAGATGAACATTACATGATTTTTTGCTACATTCTAGATCAAATCCTACTACAAATATCAATAAAATATATCCCTCTTCTGCATAAATGAGAAAAACAAAAATAAAAAATTGTTCAAAACTGTCAATTCCTACAAGCCAAGAACAGATTCAGAAATTGATAATAATTTGATACACATATGAAAGAAATAATTAAAAAGCTGAACCAACAAAGAAAACCTTAGCAACTTACTCCATCAAGAAGACATGTCCATCCTTTACTGAAAGATCAGATTTCTTCTTGAATGCCCCGGGAGGACGCAAAGACTTGTTCTCTCCCGGAAGCTTTTGTGCTCGTGGCAAGAGATGTATTTTTGTACGAATCAGGTGCAAAACTGAGTTTGGGGGAACATTTTGTTCTGCAAGCGATTTATCATCTTCAAGCTCCCTTCCAGAGTAAAATATCTTCACTGGCTCCGATAGTTTGAAATCTACATAAAAGAGCAGTATATTTGGTTTCTGGCAATTAAGCAAAAGTGAAATAAACAAGATATACACTTGTGATCTTTAAAACAATATTCCATCAAATCATAGATAGCAGACTTTGCGGTATTACCTAGCTTTTTCGAAGCTTTAGCCTTCACGGAGGAGATGGTTTCTTCTGCATCCACGTGAAGTTTGCTTCCTTTACCACCCAGACTCTTCATGATGATCTTCATTGGTCCCTGTGTGGCTAGTTTCCCTTGCTCCTTAAGTGGGACTTCAATATCATGGGGATACCACAAAGCCTTTGGCCGATGAAAATTAGCAACATCCTTGCTGCAAAAAAGCATTTGCTTCACAAATAGAACAAACATAAAGACAGGGACATAGGTTGTAAACTATGAGAATAAACTTTCACGCATAATAGATTAGAAAAACCAAAAAGCATTCCCATGTACCCAGGGATAGAACTAATTAAGCATGAACAAATAAATACCATTTTTCAAAACAGAAAACCAAATATCGAGTGATTATTACTCACTATAACATCTCACTGTCAAGGAATAACATATCACTACAGTTGCCTCCATGAAGGAAAACTGATTCACTATGATTTGATTAAAGGGGGTTTGGGGACAAATGGGGGATGAGTAATATTCAAAAATGAATTGATTTATGATCATAACTAATATGTAAACACATTAAAGTTAAAACAGCAACAGGACCTCCATGCAGAACCAACATTTAATTACAGAGGAAAAATACACACACAAAGGTATTTATTGGGACGCCATGGATCACCAGAAAGAGGACATATGTCAAATAAATTTTTTCCTATTATTAAGAGGAAAAGTTTAATATGCATACCCTTCATATCGAGCAAATAACATCAGAGTCATGGATTAACATAACACCAAGGTAAAAATAAAACTAATTTGGTGTTGTCTGTAGCAAGGAACGATCAAGGCAATGTAAGGAAAATGCAAAGGCTTAATAAAAGATAAATAGTCCTTACTTGCTTAGCTTAGGTTTCATTGTTTGCAGCTTAAGGGCAGGTACTGAGTGCAAAACTTTGAGTCCGTGGACAGTCCGTTTCTTTGAATGAGACCTCAACTGCTGGGAGGATTTCCTGCTGGAATAGAATTTGTCATTAGAGATATTGAACCGCCCTGCTGATTGAATTCCATGATTGTGCAGCTCGACTGAATCCCCAATGCTGGGATGTATAGCTCGAGCTATAATCATAGCGCCCGCATGAAGCTGAAGATGTTTAGCATCATTTATATCTGAAAGTTCAAAAAGCATCTGCTCATCCTGGAGATCAAGAATTAGCTTTGGTTTTGTAATAGACTGATGTGGATCCCAAACAATATTATCCAACCAAGACCCTTCCATGAAATCTCTATTTTGTAAGGTGAGCTCACTAAAACGTCTTGCAACGTCATTACCAAGTGTTGCTTCGGCAGAAATATCATTTACATCTCCACTGTTTGTGTTACTTTTATCTAATTGTGATTCTAACCTTAGGAGTTGGGGATGACTTCTCTCAGATATAGAAATACTTGAATAGTTTGTATACTGAGAGTGTTTACTGGAGCCAAAAGGCTCCACTGAAATAGAAGAATTACTGATAAACATAGTGTGATCCTTATCACTTGGTTCAGTTTGGATTTCTTGCCCGGTGCTTTGTCCTTCAGAATTCAAACAGCTTTCCATATATGTAAATGTGTCAGTCTCAGGTTCAGAAACCTCAGGACCCTGGACGGATACATTTGTTGGAGAGTTATCCCAAACAATTCTATCTTCCCAATCTTCCTGATCAACAGGATAGAAATTGTGTGAGGCATATGTGTCCCATCCCAAGAAAGTAGTAGACACTGATGGGTCATCTTTCATAGGTTCAGCTAAAACAAAGGAATCCCTTCTATTGTTGTCAATTCCCAAAAACATTTTTCTTGATTCCTCATGAATTCCAGATTTCATTGCGTCACCTTCAACACCCAAAGTGGGAGCATCACTCTCTCTATGAAATAGTTTCATCCAGGATAAATCTTGGCAAGGTGCCTTCATAAATTTCTCTTCATCTTCCTCAACAGTGTCAGAAGCATCCATTGACTTGTATTTCTCTATGAGATGGGAAATAAATTTGCTTGTTAAGAATGCCAACAAGCTACACTCTAGACAAAAATGTATGTATATGTAATGTAATATGTCAAAATTCCCAACTTAATTCAAGAAATGAATTGCGTACAGACCAGAATATCTAAAACTTGCAATAGATCCACCTAAATCACAACTACAAAAAACATGTTGGACACTAAAACAAAACAATACAAACCTTTAGGTATTATATATCGGCACTCTCTTTTCCCAGTCTTTTGCAAAGGCGCATTAACACCAAAAATTTCAGAAAACCTTAAGATTGCCTTTCCATCCTCCACATATAGAACAGGAAGCAGTGGAGACATATCATCTCCCAATGATTCTTCTGAAGCACTTGAATCTTCCTACTTATTCACATTAGAATCAAACATATCAAAATGCAATCATATAGAGCAATGTTAATAAGTGCTTCGTGAACTGCAAAATATATAAACTCATCCCTCAAGACAAATTACATAATGGGATTGACGTGTCTAAATGGAAAAAAAAATGAATAGTAAAAGTCTTTATTTGATGTTTTGATATTTTAGTATGTGTAAGATTATGTAATTATGAGATGATATAATTTTGGATGGAAATAATAGGGTGTAAGAGATAGAGGGTTTTGTGGGTATGTAAAAATTATGCTATATCAATTTAAATAGGATAACGATTGAATTATTATTATTTTGTCTTTTTATAGGAGAAAGAAAAAATAATGTTGAAATAATTGTGTGCGTAAAATGTGGAAAAAAGTCAAACAAAGAAGGGGCAAAACTACATCTAAAGATGCATCCTAATCTTACTTCCTACGTTCTACTTCCCTTTACAGATGAAGTAAAGAGGGTTGGGTTAGCTAGCTAACAAGAGTTAAACAATAAATACAATTTGACAGGCAAAACTTCTAATAGTAGAAAAAGGGTAAATTAAATCACATTGTAGTAATATAAAAGAAAATCCATATATTAACTTAAAGCCAGATCCCTGATATGAAGCAATAGCAAAATAGAAACCCTAACCTCGTCATCAGAGTCAACCGCATCTGATTTTTCCATTTCAACTGCATGCAAATCATCTGGAAGACTGTCGTCTTGAGAAAACACTTCATGACTGTAATTCGGCTCCTCTGTAAACACAAAGTAACTTGTGAAAATTAGAATCACTAAATCATTATTCACTATAACCATCATATGTTAACTTCTGGACTAAAGATGTCAACAGAACATAGACACCAATACAGCATGAGTGGACGTGTAACATCCTTAGTAGATTATAACTAACAAAAAGAAGAGAAATGTAGCAAGTGTACTGATTACTTGATGCAAAATAAATAGAAGTAAAGCTAACCTGATGGAGTGAACTGCTGAGCCTCAACATTGCCTTCCACTATCATGTTTTGCTTTTCCGAGTCATCTTCTTCTTCATCATCATAATTTTCATCATCAAACACAGAAGTTGTGTTCTCCAAAGAAGCTAGGGGAACTTCTTTGGAGAAAAAATCCTTTTTTGGCAACAAAAAGTCTTCTTCGGTGGCAGTTTCAACCTCTGGCCCATCATATTGCTCGTCTATATCTTCATAGTCAACAGCATTTTCTGCCTTTCTTTCATAATCTAGTTTGCAAAAAGAGGAGAAAAATAATCTGATTTAGAACCACATACAAAATGGAGACTGGATTTGCCGCAACACGTGCAGATAACACAGTGAAGGATCAGGTAGCAAACACATGCCTACATCTTCCCAGTGAAAACTTAAGACATTCCAATAATGCACAGAAACATGGAAGATAACCATCTCTTAGACTATGATCAGATTTTTAAGTCTATCGAATGATTGTGACAGATGTGAACTGATTCTTGATTCCAAATGAATATGATGTAAACATGTAAATACTGTTAGGACTCCAGAATTATACCGGCTTCAAGCATGCTACAATGACAAGAATAATTCCCTCCCCATAGCACAATAGATCTGAATAAAGGTTATTTTTAAATCCTTGAAGATTCAGCATGCCTTTAGGGTTTTCGAACACTAAATGAATAATACATAATATCATAAGATCTGGCCATGACATCATTTTCTTCACACATAGCATGACCCTGTCACTGTGTGACAGCCTCCCCCAATACAGAGCGTCCAGAATTCGCATATTTATGTCAGAAATCAAGAATGTTCTAACCACCTTGTGCAATTAATTTTTAATTCATGCAGTAGAAGCTGCTTCAAAATTTGATATTATCAGTTATCTTACAAATTCTAAAATAAGGTATGGTCCCTTTCATTTTGATATCATATCTTCAAGAAAGACTCGACTGCCTCCAATCAAAATCATATCATGTTCGATGGTGTTTCCATTTCAAGAGTAGGGATGCCCCGTACACTCTTCATACCAAAGCCACTAGCTTCCACAGATCATCTACTTCTAAATAATATTCCAGAAAATATTGCTTACCAACCGTTACAACATAAATAACAAAGATACAAGTATCAGTAGCAACATAACAAATATCAGCAGCTGCAGGCCAAAGTACACTGCTCCAGAGAAAAAGACAAACAGAGAAAGAAAACCAAAACCACATGTCACACAAAGCAGCACGCACTCAACATAGGAAAGAGGAATAAATACTAACAAATTCATAAAGTGCATGAAATAGTGTTCCCTGGTATGCATCATCACCTTGATCAGTAGCGTCCGATGGCGTCTGCGGTGATTTCACGGAAAGCTGAAACTCGGAAGGAAACAAGTAATTAATATAATATAAGTATTGGAGCTATGATACAACAGCTATAAACAATCCATGCTGCTAGAAGTTTATAGCATTTAACAACAATGATTGAGATGTGGATCAAGATCTTCGTACATCTATATCTTTCAGGGATGCACCAAGCTTATCAGCCAATGCAGAAAGATGCTCCTTTGCATCCTGAAAAGAAACGCAATAGTTCAGCTTGCCTGTGCTCATGAACAGACCAAATCAAGGATAACAGAGGCAGGGAAAACAAATAATTGGAAGGCAACTGCACTTCCATGGCCTCAGATACCGGAAGGATTGGAGGAATTCTACCCAAAATGAAAACACTCGTTCACTAGCCATAGGTCTCTGACAAATTAAGATGCAAATCCAGTACCTATACAGGCAACCAGCACAGGGGCCACCCAATTACTAGTAAAATGATACTCTCTCAGTCCTGAATTAGGTGCTCAGTATTCCATTTTTGGATATCCAAAATTATTTGTCCATTTCCCTATTATAGAAAAAAAAATTTAAGGGTATGATTAAAATACCTACTCAAATTAATTAAATATATAAAAAGGGTCACTTAATGCTACAAACAAAAGAATTTTGTGTTGTCCACATCGATTCAATGATTCCAATAATTGATTATTGCTAGTGTTATGGATAAATTAATACAATAAATAAGAGTAACATGGTAAATGTACAAAAATTCTTAATATGAGTAGAGTCAAAATGGACATCTAATTTAGAATGGAGGGAGTTAAAAAATCTCAGCAATAAATTTCCTGATCGGTAGATTGGGAGATACACTAAAAAAATACACAGGATAGAGTTACCTAAAACAAAATTCTATGCAGATAATTTAGTCCTATTTGGTGAAGCCACTGAGGCTCAAGCAAAAACGGTGTGAGGAGTATTTTGATGGAATTCTCTTAGAAATCACATAGAAAGATGAAAGCGAATAGACCAAAACTTTCTGCTCACCTATACTTCAATTTGACCCGCAAGAAAAATCAGCATATAAATGGGACTCTTGATCATCTATAATTTAGCGATGTCTGATGTGATACCCCTCATGCATGGAAGAATTTGCAAAAATATCCTATGCTGAAATTCTTAATAAACACCGTAAGAGGCTAACCAAATGGAAGCAAAAATGGCTCTCATATGTATCTAGGTCTACACTAAGGCAATGTTATGTTTTGTAGGGCCTTGGAAAAGTTGGAACCAAAAAGGCTTGTCTGTTTGGCATTGAGTTGTTAGATGATAACAGTTAGCTGATTTATATTAGTGGATAGCTAGGATTCAAATTCAATTAGCTAGTTAGCTAGTTTGACTATTAACCGATTGGTTAGCTAGTTTGACTATTAACCGATTGGTATAAAGTGTTGGTAAAATAAATGTTTGTTATATAAATATAAAAAGAATATGTTCGAAAAGTTGTTTCCCAAACACTCTCATGGACCAGTTGAAACTTGAAATCCAAAGAGAGCTTGACTTCAAAACCCCCACCCCACCAAATAAAACAGAAGAAACGCAAATTGGTTATGTCAATGTGAGGCAAACTATACCAAATTTTATTGATCCACAAGGCGATGCTCATAGCTATAGAAATCAAACCAAGAGCTTATGCACCAATCTTCCGCCATTCCATCACATCCACAAAGAAAGCTCCAAAAGCATTCATCACTTATTTTCATTTTTTGTCATTCAAAGCTTAAGAGGATATTTTTCGTAGGGCATGCAATAGTAAAAATGATATGGTAGAGCTCAATTTTTAGAGCTCAATTTTTACAATGCATAAGAATTGCACTAAAACCAGAATCATGCAATCAAGGTAAGGGAATCAATTATCTTGAGAATAAAAAATAAACAGATAACACTAAAATCTTTCATCAAAATCCACACATCTCCATTCAGTTATATTGAAAGTAAAAACCATATTTTTCGTTGGTAACATCACGCTTTAAGGCGGGTGCCCACCCAAACATATGGGAGGACAACAGGGTGGATGGGGATTCGTACGCGCCAACCAAATTTTGAATTTGAAAACTTAGCCGCTACGTTAAGCCCCAATCCCCAAAGACTTCCAAGATATTATCCATCAAGATCGATGTGGGTCCGATATACTGATTTCATAAGCCATACTACAACATTACCATTATTATTTTAAATTTACATTTTGACCAGCTCACTGTTTGCCTGTGGGGAAGAAATAAAAACCCCTTTTTTCAACTGGAATACTGTCTTGTAAAACATGTATTTCTAATTCATGTTCACGTGTCCCCCTATGCAGATTTTGATATCAAAGCACGAGTTTTACAGCTACGTTCATGCCAAATCAGGGTTCAACCCGTTAATAATCCCTCCCATTTCCAGACGTCCCCTTATCTCCCTACCCCCAGAAAAATATTCAAAAAAAAATGAAACAAAATCTCCTGCCACACGCTGAATCACAACATGCTGACTGGCACTCCAAAATGCAAACAAGAAGCAGATAAATAGAACAAAAGCGAAGTATTTTAAAGGCCAAAAGAATTCAAGAAGCCACATCACCTCATCAAGATAATCAACATCAAGATCGCCAGAGTTATCGACATTCCCAAACATGAATCCGAGAAGCTGGTTGCCCCCTTCAGCCTCCTCATACTCCTCTTCCTCCTCCTCCTCCTCCTCCTCTTCCTCATCTGCCAATTCAAAGATTCCAAAAAAAGAACTTCAAACGTCGCACAAGTAAGAACCCCAAATACAGTAGCACAAAAGCCCTCGCCCAGAAGCGCATACGCCAAGAAACCCTAATTGAAACCGGGGTTTAAGAAATTAGCACATACCAACGTTCAAGGCCCCTTCGGCGGCGCCAGAAGCGGCATCTCCACCTTCACCGTC
This sequence comes from Ruellia speciosa, assembly GCA_001909325.1. Lineage (NCBI taxonomy): Eukaryota > Viridiplantae > Streptophyta > Magnoliopsida > Lamiales > Acanthaceae > Ruellia > Ruellia speciosa. The sequence goes on from MAYD01481758.1 coordinate 12,735, forward strand.
GTCCCATATCGCCATGATTGTTCCTCCTCCCTATATTATTCTCCTACTCTTGTTTTATTCCTCTTTCCTCTTTGCTTCGTTCTTGCTTTCGCCCTTTCGTCTCCATTTTATAAATTCTGGTTGGGCCTAAACTTCCAAATTTTATGTGGGCCTATTATGGGCCTCATATAGTAAATGGGCCTCCTTTCTAAAATTTGTGATCTGCTCAACTGACCGACTCTTAGCCCATTAAACGTTAAATTGAAAATGAATATTTCCTTTCACTAATTGAAGAAAGCACTGTTAATTATTTTTCCTGTCAAAGTTATGTGAGATAGCCTTACTTTATAATCTTTTCTTGACATCATACTTAAAAAGGCTTACCCCACAAATTATTAAGCAGAAACATAAGAAATAATAAGGATAGATGGACATATGAATTCACAACCCAAAGATTGGAAAATTGAAAGCAAAATATTAAATTTTCATTTATTATTGATATGCGATTGTGGGCAACTCCAATACTAAGATAATACGAAGTATAATTTAAACTATTGATCAGCAGTGTATAATTTAAACTAGTGATGAGCAGTATATGATGCATCTAGAAAAATTTTGAAAAGAAAATAATAAAATTAAAGCAATCAAAAGTAATTACAAAATTATCACAAAAAAAAAGATTGTCGCCAAAAAGAAAATTGAATACAAATGTGAATCACTATTCACCGCCCCCAATATTAGTAATACCGCCCTCATGACGTCATATTCAAAAGAATTCACTTGAAAAAAATTATCTATCTAGAAATTTCATCTGGAAGCCGATCGATCAAAGTTGTAAAATTACTTGAAAAACCCATAAAATATGTCGAATGACGATGGAGAAGCATCACAATGCTCCGAATAGGTAAATAAATAGCATAATCTGGATCAAAATAAATTGAAAACGCATGGGCTGAACACGGTCACGAAGCACATGTGCGCCCGCACCACTGGTGGGGACGCACGAGATTTACGCGATGGCCAGTGGAACGGGCGCGCATCCTCATCGACCCAGCCAATGGCTCCACGCATGGGTCATGCGAGTTGACCAGTGGGACGGGGGGGTGTCGGTGCGTGTTGACCAGTGGGGAGGTCGCATGATCTGTGTAACACCCGGTGCTACTGTACAGAATTTCGGAAATAAAGTGTCCGAAAATGAGTAAAAAATTTTCGCGAAATTAATTATAGGAGAATAATTAATTTATAAGATACGAAGAATTTTATTACGGACAATTGGAACCAAATGACTCGACAGATCGATTTGAATCAATAAATTAATTGGGCTCAATTGGACCGGAAAGCCCAATTACGGATTCAGAAGCCCAATAGCGACGGGGGTGACATTTAGAAATAAATATTTCTCGGGATGGAAATAGAAACATTGAAGACCTTTAGGGGTCAAAATAAGAATTCTGGAAACTTCAGGGATTAAACTGCAATTTCAGAAAGATGAAGGACTGAAATTGAAGATTGGAAACTTTGGGGGCTCAATTGCATTAAATCTGAAAGTTGAGGACTCAATTGGAATTTGGGGGATTTTGATTCTAATTAAGGGTTTCAGAATCCAGTTCAGGCAGAGAGGTCGAGCATTTTGGATTTTCTCTTATTCTTTGTCTTCTCCGATCGCATTGTTCGACATTTGGCCAAGGGCCAGGTAGCGGAATCAAGGTACGAGGTCGCACATTTTACTCCAATTTCCAACCTAAAGGCTCGACTTGGCCTTGCGAGTGTAACCACGAGGGCTGTGTCGCGGTTTTAAGATTTGCAAGATTTGGGGATTTTGGAATTTGGTCGTGGATTTGGCTTTGGTGGAAGGCTCCTATATAAAGGGGAGCAACCCCAATGCTTGACCGATGCTCAATTATTGATGCAATTATTGGAGCCTGGTGTCTCGTTTCCTTACTGCCGAAGGTAATATGCTCGAACCCTACCTCTCTGTGATTTGGGATTTTTGGAATCGAGTTCATAAGCATGTGTTCTTGATTATTGATGTTGAGTCTGGGATTTTGGGAAGTACTGATTCATTCTTTGATGTTTGAAAGCTTGAGTCCTATGGTAAATTGATTCTGTTGGTTTCGGCATTGGTTCTGTTATTGTGCTCCCTTGTCCGAATGTGTTGTGTCTCAGTCAGTTAGGAGTTGTTAAATCCCGATGATGTTGTGAGGGAAATTGATATGTGCAACCACCAAAATCTAATTTGGTAGGATGGCACATCCGGATGGAACCTTGCAGCTGGTTCTGTTGTTGTGTTTGGTTTCAGATGATGTTTCAGTTGGGGTTCTATGATGTATGATTGGTTCTGTTCTGTTGCAGTATGTATTGTGCTCTGTTTGTGTTCTGGTTTCAGTCCTGTATGCGATGTTTTCTGTGTATGGTTGTCTTGATCAGTTGGGATGGTCACAGATGATGTTTCTGTTGGTCTCGTTTCCAGTTCGGTTCTATGATGTTGTGTTTGGTTGTGGTTGATGCCCGATGAAGGATCTAAGTTCTGAGGGCCTAGGAAAATTCTTGTTTCCCCTTAATTCCATTAAGGTATGGAGACGGGGATAAATGGTTGCGTTCCAGTTTGGTTACCAGTGTGTTGTGGTTCAGTCAGTTTGGTTGTTGTTGCTAAGTCCAATATTTGTTTCCCCTTTTGGATACCTTGGAATCTTCAAGGAAATTTGGTTGGAGACATTTATTGGAGATTGGGATTGGCCGATGATGAAATCGAGTCGAGACCGATCTGAGGTCCCCCTATTGGTTCGATTTTCATTGTTGGTTTAGTGTGGTATTGGTGTCCTAGCAATGTTCATCACCCTGTTCTTGTGTTCTTCCTTGAACTTCATGTGTGTGAACTTCATGTGTGTTCTTGCTCATTGCCTGTTTAATCTATGAAAACTGGTTAAGGAAGGAAATGGGCTGTTGGGAATAATTAGTGTTGGGCTCGGTTGGGCCTTAATGGAATTAATTAAATTGATTTAACAGACAGATGGGCTCGAACTGGAAATAAATTAAATTGGGGCAGTGGTTTGGGCTTGGCAAATGAATTAATTGATTCAGTGGCAGGCTGGGCTTGGCAGATTAAATTAAATTAGTTCAGAAACAGAATGCAGTGGGCTTTGGGAATGATGTTTGGAATTATATTAATTCCTTAATTGGGATTAAGAGTAAATGAGACACTTAATTAATTTATTCAAAATTAATTATTTGTTTCCTGCAATGATAAGAGGTATGGACAAGTGATATTGGTTACAGATACTACACTTGAAACCTCTGAGCAGTCAAACAATAAGAAATGGCAACCGTTGGGAAATAATAATAATCTAAGGGATTATTA
>MAYD01481915.1:0-10664 GCA_001909325.1 Ruellia speciosa
AGGAAGATTGATTAGTAGTCCTTATTATATATCGTTTCCAAAACCAATGCCTGAAGATGAATAAATGAGCGAATTAGATAAATAACCCATCAACAAACCCATAATATGAAGTCGAACACTTCGAATTTGAATCAGGGCATATCATACATTACCACTAACAACCATTGCTGACTCAAGAGATGTTTGGAGATAATAAGTTGCAACATACAGAATCATTTCAACTAAGCTGATTTTTGTTATATCAAAGAATGATGTCGAAAAAAGTAAAAGAAAACACCCTAGAGGAGAATTATAGACGGCAATGCACGTAGGTGTTGTCTCAACCTAGGCCGAGGCGTGATCCCCATGCTGAGGGCCGAGGCGCCATTTTTGGACGCCCAATGAGGGGGCGATAGCTGGGTGCATACCCATGGCCCCCCATGGGGCGCCTGGAATCTATTTTTTAATTTTTTCTAATTTTTTTTATTTTTCAATGTTACAAGTAATTGTGATCGAAATTGGTCCATTTGACCCTGAAAGTAATATTATGCATTTTAATTTTTCAAGTTTCATTAGAAGATTTTGGTGATGATGGCATTGACTATATTGAACATTTCGTCACGTAAGAATTTTTCGCAACCGATTCAGACAAGATTGCTTGGACTATTAGTATTAAGTTCGAGTTGACGGTTGCTTCATACAAGAATAATGGGAAAAAAAAGCTATTGAGATGTTCTTGAGGGGGACAGTACAGGGGGCTATGAGAGATTGATAGGGCGTTAAAAACCTCTATCTTTTTGAATGATTTTGCTAAATAAAGACCATGGCGAGACTCTGATTCGCACCAAGAATAGACTGTGTTAGCCCTAAAACATCATTTTGACCCGCCCTCGCTGGGGCGAGAGTTCTCACCTCTTTTTAAGTTGTTTGAATGTAGGAATTGCTAAAACAGGTAGATCTCGCTTGGAGCAACACTTCACTGTAATGCCATATCGCTCTCAACTGACGTTATCACTTGTAACTCTGCAAATTCTGAGGCAGACCTGCACTTTTTGGACAAAGGGAATCATGCAATTAATGCAATCGGGCTACCTTCCAAAAGGTTGTTTTCAGCCGGATTTTGGAGCTTCAAAGAGGATATTCCTACCAAGAATTCAAGATGAGAATTAGGGTTTCACACCCTTGAGTATAAATAAGAAGGATTCTGCATCAGAGAAGGGGGAGTGATATATACACATAGTCATAGAGTCACTCACATCTTCATTAGTTTTCCATAGTTTGCTCAGGTTCATTCTGGAAGAATCAATATTGTTTACTCTGTGTCCTCATTTTAATCTTACTGTAATAGAAGACAGTATAATTTAGTATGAATTTCATTATCATTGTTTGTGAAAAACTCTTTTATTTGAATATCAGTCAAGAACAAGCTTTACTTTTTTAAAAAAAGAAGATTTTATTTATCACCTATTTTTTGCAGGGATAAAGTTTTCTGGCTCAAACCATCTCTGAGCGTACTCATTTTAAAATATCATGCAACGTCCAGTTATTGTGTCCTCATCATTATTGTCAATACTAGAAATCATTATGAGTAACTAATTCGATAGAAGTGGTCCCTGAAGTGATTTATGGTACTTGGGGTGAAGAGGAATGTTTGAGTGAAGTAGTCCCTAGAGTGATTTATGCTCAAGATATTGTGTCACTAATTTGCCTGTATATCCGATATTATTGAAATTGGTAGATTCAAAGCCACATGCTACATTTCCTTGTGCAATAACATTTATTTAAGAATGAGTTGTGCAATTGCATTTATTAGCATTAGCTATTTCCACTCATGGGGGGGATTGGTTGGAATTCTTGTTTTTAGCATTAATTCAAGAAATTAAATATTTAATTTTATTAAATTAAATAGCGTAAGAGTTATTTCTCTAAACTGAATTCCGGGAAGTGAGAAATATATGGTTAAGAATGACAGTTAAATATGTGGTGGAAAAATAATATAAAAAAAATATGCAATATCTTCTATATCGGAAGAAGATCTGTGAGATCTTTTGTAACAAAAAGAAATTAATAAGATCTTCGATTACGGAGCGAGATCTTCGATTACAAAAAAGATCTTTGATCAAATCTACCACAAGCCATTAAATATTTGATCCCCGGTGCAGTGGTTGGCCTATAAATAGGATGCATTAAGCATGCATTTTTCACACGACAATATAGCATCCTTTGCATAAAGTTTTCCAACTTCTTGCAACTCATTCTAATCTTGTCCTGTTCGCCTGAGCTTCTTTACTGGAGGTGCTGCCACAGTGAAGACGTAAACCGTTTCACCTTTGGGGCCGTGACGCCAATCGAGAACACTATCGAGGCATTTTCGTCTTGCGGAAGAGTTTTACTTGACTCCAGACAAGTTTCTTTTCTGCTTTGTATTTTTCTTTTTGTAGTTCCCTTTCCTTTTCATACTCCTTAAATTCTTGTAAAAGGAGTACTATATATATTACTTTGTAAACTACAACATTATCTCGCACTGGAGTTACAATGGTAATTTGGCATGTATCTCTGTTGTCCGATTCAGTGGCAAGCATAGCAGAGCAAGAGAGCCAAGGGTGGACCACTGCTATCGCGCATCAAGAAAGCCACTATATCTGGGCTGGGTTCGACGAAACCTGGAGTCCAGGGTCGAAATCGGATGAACTGAGGAGGGATATGAGCGTGACTATGTAACGTCAAGAGCCATCGTGGCCTGCGGCCCTGCACTTGCCTTCCCTTTTTCCATGTGCTGCCATGAGTGAGATGAATAGGCGGGGATGCCTCTTGTTTATCACGAATGCAGAGGAAGCCGTATCTACTAACTAAATGAAGTACAATGGAACTTCAGCTTCAGCTTCGGAAGGAATGCATCAGCCGCCGGGATCTTCCCATGAACAACAACTAGCCCACACAGCTCGGAGGGCGTTGCAGAAATTGGAAGTTTATTAATGTGGACTGAGGTGAGCAAAGAATGTCTATGGTTGTAGAAAGATAAAATGATCTGTGAAGCCCATTATCGTGATGAGGTCATTCACAGGAGCCAGGAAGGACGCGGAAGATGTTCCTGTACCGTACGTAATGGTGGGAAGCTAGTCGGGGAGAAAGAGCTGGCAAGAACCCGATGACCAGAACCTGGAACAGGAACCATGACAGGAATGGGAACTCTAGTCAATGGACAATGGCGACTAGTCAAGGAACGGGGAACTAGTATGTCTTGGATTCTTGGTGCTTCCCTCCTAGAAAATTACAGCATATGGCATTATGATTTATGGCTAGTGGAATCACATCTTACTCCCATTATTTTCCATGTCGCTCTACGTCCTATTCAATAATATTGTAACACACGTACATTTACTTTTATCTCATGTTATATTAAATGAGACATTGAAACACAGAAAAAGAATGGGATAGATGATCCTATCCTGATTTTGAGTTATGTTTAATAAGTAATACTTCGTCCATTTTTTAATAATAATATCACATTCCTTTTCTGATATTTTCAATATTAAAAAAATATTATATTTTTTTTAATAAATTACTATATCTTTTTTTGAAAAAAGGAAAACACTAAATAAACATCATATCTATTATGAAAGAGCTTTTGTAAGAACCACAAAGTCCTTACTTTTGAATAAAACATCAACCATAGGATAAGTTGCTAAAACAAATGGGGGAGGCTCACTCACTCTGCCTGGGGTGGGGGGTACCTATTATTCATCGGTGGTCCGGGAATTGCAGGGCCTAATGTAGTTTTTTTAATGATATTTTTTGTTTCCGGCAAACTAAATAAATAAGGGAAGGGTGTAACTCTTTTTTGGAGCGAGATAGGGATTTGATGCCGCTGAGCTTTCCTCGGAACCCCCCCAGCGAGCTCCTTATCCCTTTTAGGTAGGTGCTGTGTTGTTCCGGGTGGAAATAGATAGAGACGCGCTATTGCCCTCCTTGGTTACAAGTTACTGGTGAGAGTGAGACTATTCTCTTACTACGGGTTTGGTTTGACTTTCTTTCCTCTACGTGAAACTACTAAAACTTCAATGGATGAACTTCTTGCTTGTCTGCAGCCGTCTTCTAGCTTCCAAGATGATTCCTTATATGAAGGAAGAAAGTCTCAGGCTCCCAGTATAGCTAATATTGACATATTTGGGCTATATATCAATACTATATCCAGTTACAGGAGCAATGACTAATTTATCGAAGTTAATAAAATACCTATTTTTTGGTTTTTTTTAAAAGAGAAAAATTTATTATTAAAGTAAGTAGGTGAAAAGAAACCTGAAACAAGTAGGCTCAAAGTGCTCAACACATGAAAACTACAAAATGGACGAATAAAAACTAGTCCTGACTCGAACAAGGAAAACAACCTAGAAACTTGACTATCCACTAAATTCATGCTCGTCAAATAGGACTCAGGATGATGCCAACGCTAAAGAGGTTCAGAGATATGCTGAATAACACCTCATTCAACCACAAACAGATCTAGATGAAAAAAAAAAACAGCACATCTTCGGAATTACTATTAGACATCCTGCAGTACAAATGAACTTATTCCAATACACAGAAAAATGAAAAAAAAAAAATGGAAGTGATAGGAAAGGATATTACAGTGGATGAAAAATACTAATGTAGCCACCACAGGGGCACCTGAAATTCTCCAATATACCAAAACATATCATTGCAATACTTTATAAACATCAAACTCTAACAAGTACAAGCCACAGTAAAATCAAGTTTCCTGTAGGTTCCATATCTTTCTGTGACAGAATAGCAACTTAAAGTGCTTACCAGCCTTTCGGCACTCAGCCTCCAGCCGGGAGTTCAGCTGGCAATGCTTCCAGATTCGAAGGCAGGTTCGGCTTTGATCCATTGTTGCAGGGGCTGTCTTCTAGATCGTCCTCAGGGTCAGGGGGACAACGGGGGCGATTGTCCTCCTGGATTTTCTCGGAGTTTTTGGTGTGAGTTTCATTGTCTTGGCCATCATTTTGAGTGTGGTTTACTTCTCCAGCAGTAGAAGAGTTTCGAGTGTGCAGTTTGGACAGAGAGCTTTTGACAGACTTCTTCAAAGAATTGTTGCTTCTTTCACCATTTACCTGGGAAGTTTTTGGTGCCTTGTAGCCGGTATCTTTAGTAACACGAGGACTAGGACGTGATTCTCCATTTTCAAGGGTGATGTTGCCAGCTGCGATGATGACAGGGTCTTTACGCCTTCCAAGCTTGGGAGATTTTGGACGTGTAATGGGTATCTACACATATTTGAAAACCAAATGAAAATCACATCGATAGATGACTCTAAACCATATGCTAGATCATTCAAAACATTCTGCATTGATGATGTTTGAGTTATGAGTACTAAACTAAACAGTTTATAAACATATATCGAGGATAAAATATTTCAAATTAACAGTATGAACTCAACTCTAGGATGATCATTCAGAATAACTGTCAGAATAGACCAGCCGAGTCAGACTACAAGATGTCGAAACACATACTGAAGGACTAATATATTTCTACCGACTTTGCCAATATCTTCTCTTGCTTTTAGTATATCTGAGAGTAGATCCAAAGTTGATTCAACTTTCGATTCACTCGTCGGATCTAGGCAATCTGGGGGGACCACAATGACTCCCTTCTTGAGAATCCATACATCCTTATATAGATTAAACTCTCTCGAGCACAGGTCTAGGTTCAATTGCAATGGGAAAAGAAAATGGAACTCGGTGCATAATTTGCTTTTGCTAATTTGCCCTTATTTTGCTCTACTTAATTCCCTACCCTTTTATCCCGTCCCACCTCTCAGCTCATCCTCTCACTTTCCTCCCCACTCACGACAATTTTTTAATATATACATTAAAATTAATTAATGAATATATATATATCTTTTAATTAATATATGCATAAATATTTGATTATTTTGCACAAGGACATCATTTACTAGTATAGATTTATTCCTGATTCAGGGAATAAAAATTTACTTACTCCTTGTGCAAAATAAGCCACACTGTTCTAGAAAGCTCTATAAATCATAGTGTAATGAGAATATATTATATAAAAAATCTTCAGTAATGACCATTTGATAAAGCCAAAGTACACTAGTTAAACAGGTCGAGTTTAAGTAGTAAAAGTTATGGGAGCTACCTTCTTTAGTTCAACTTTTGGAGGAGGTTCTTTGTAGAAATTTGGCATTGGTGTAGCTTTAAATGTCAAGCTCTTCCTCAGTTGCTTGATTTCCGCCTCTTGACTTTCCTAATATCAAATCCAATAAAATGAAAAAAAAGAGAGAGGGTGAAAAAACCAAGATTTGGTCTTAGCTTTTGAGGGCTTAATAAATAAGGTAAGTATTGGTGTTTCTTGTGAGTGGATTATCCCAAGCACCTTTGATTTTGCTTGGAGGCTATTCTTTTCGAGTTCCTTGGCTTGCACTTTCTCTTCTATCTTTGAAAAGAACTGATAATGAAGATAGATATTTATCAATGCCTGCTGAATCTACAGCGATAAATCAATTAGACCGAACAACATACGGGGCATTAGCGGTGGTTACCTGTTTCCGCTTTTCAGCACGTTCCTGCAACCTGAAGGAGAATGTCGAAACATTAATCCTCTGCTGTGCCCGAGGAGTAAGGTTTCTGATCAAAGTACAAATTTATCATCATTTCTTCTCAACTAAAAATGAAAAAAAATAATCCCAAAATGATTAAATTGCAGTCTAAGACAGAGTACGATGAAGCGTTGGAGTGTGCATCCTCCTCCACAGGCAATTCGGTGTTGTGAGACTCGGTGATTTGTTCAGTCAATCTGCATTTGTCAGCAGCTAGATAAGCATACTTCAACTGAGACAATCAATCTATAAATAACAAAAACAAAATTAACATGACAACACTACGCACGCATTCGAATCTGGAGTAGCCTCTGTTCCACTAGCTGCCACAGATCTCCCAGTCTGCTTTTCAGACAAACAATTGACACAAGAAGGAATTCTCAAGGACAGAAACAAACAAAACTGAGGAAAAATAGAAGGAATGAAGAAAGAGCCTCACTACAGATGGACGAAGACTTGGCAAAGATGTTGAAGCTGCACGCCTATGAACTGCCTTCCCGGAACTCGTCTCTCCCTTAGACTTCACTCCAGGAAATTGCCCCTTCAAACTGGCATTCCCATTAGAAACATGGGAATCAAGTTTTGAACTGTTTTTATGAGGCTTTTTCACTTCTGACTTATTCGTATATACTTGAATGCTTCTTTTCATGGCATCTGCTTGGCCCCCTTGGGCTGGGAATGAAAGGCTCTGCGTCAAGTTTGGTTTTGTATGGCGGCCAAACACAACTGATGCCTTTGAATTAGACTGAATCTTGCCCATTTTAGTGTTCTTATTGGAATCTTTATTCGGTTTTGATATTTTACTCTTTGACACATTAATGGATAACTGGACTTCTGGCTCAGATGAATCAATCCCCCCTTTGTCCATTATATCATCCTTGCACACTTCATCTCTACCCGAAAGCAGTTCATGGTTATCCCTGATATCCTCCTCCTTCACATCCATATTCTCCCCTTCTTGCTTTGATGATCTCTCAACATTAACCTTTGTTTCATCCTCTAGTGCAACCTCAATTTCAGACTCCATTCAAGATACTCTCCCTAAATCAGCAAACAATTCCAAACATAATCAGGAAAATTTACACCATTTACAAAAACGAAGGACACATCCCAACGTCTCGCACATCAAATACAAAAAGACAGTACATCAACTCCAAGTTCACAGCATGAAAAACCCCTAAGGCAGAGGCATTCCAATATTCAGTAAACTAATCAACACAAATCTCACCATCGCACTTCCAAAAACCACGATAACAACAAACGAAGAAACAATTAAGAAACAAGTGACCATCGCAAGCTACTCCGAACAATTAACCGCAAAACGACACAGCAAAAATACAGAGATCCTCACCAATTTCACGACCTCCTTCCAGAATCAAGACACGGATGATTGATCACAACAAGAAACACCAAAATCACTGCAACACGAATAGAGAAAGCACAAGGGAATCACAGAAAATTACCTTGTTTGAAGCGTTCCCGTGGATTGATGCTGCCAAAATTGCGCTGTGGCCACCCCAGCAAATTCTGAGTGGAATTTGAATGCCGTTCTCTATAAACCGTCAAGTGTACTGCGCCGAATTTATTTTATGGAGATTTTTTTATTATTATAATTAAAAGGAAAATCAATAAATGGATTATTTCATGGGCAAAGGACGGAAATGCCACTCCCTTGACAGCTACGGCTTAACTACTGTCTTCTGAAGGCATACGAAAATTTTAACATGTTTGCTTCGTGCACCGAAATTAAAATTAGGATGGATTTGAATATACTATATTAAATTTGTCTTTGGGGTTTTATTTATTTTTTAATTTAATAATACTAGTTATTATTTTGTGCGATGCAGTAATTTGTATAAATATTGTATTTTTAACATTTTTTACTTTATATTAATAAAATTTAATTAAAGAATTTTCTTTTAAACAAAGGATAATGAGATAGTTTAGTAACAAATTGAATACCATTAACAAAACCACAAAATAAAAAATACATTCGTCGGTGAAATTTGTGATTTATATATAAAGAAGTTATATTTAAATCTCTCTATCTCTAAAATTATTATTGTCAATTCCCTTTCAAAATTTCTTTTAACGTTAACTTCCTAATTACCTTATGTTTATTTAAACTTTCTTAATATGTGCACTGTAAAATAATGGAATATGTACTTAATATAATTAAAATAATTAAATATACTAAAATTCTACCACAAATAACTTAAACCTAGAACATTTGCCACAAAAAATATATTGATTGTAAATGTCAAACTTTAATTAGAGATCTATCTTTTAGAAATTTTAACATGGGGATTAATAACTAAAATAGTTTGTAAAATAAAGATTAAACTCTAATTTCCCGTTTATTTATTCATTTATTGAATATGTCTCAAGTTATAAGGAAGACAACAAAAAGAGTATTAGAACATTGATCTATTACTCTGTGCTAAACTGAACTGGACCGTGTCTTCACATTTAAATGTTTGTACTTTGACATTTTTTAAAGATTCCATATTCTTTTTTTTGCACCGAATGATATGTATCATTTCGTTAGAAAAGAGTTCTCGTACACGTTTAGTGTGCTTGAGCTACAATTAAACATGTTATTTTTATTATTGAAAATACATTTCTGGTTGATTACTAATTTTTTCTAGCAAAAAATGTTGACATGAGAGAGCATACTCTTATTCTTATGAAAATGATTAATTGACAATTGATGAAACTTTTAACTTAAATCATTTGTAATATTTACAACTTTAATCAATTTCTTCTTATAACTTTATCTGCCCTCTATAGCTAACGGGACCTATGTGTTAAAAAGTGCAATTGCTAAACTTTATTTTTAAAAAAATTAGCATAAAATCGTTTTATTTACATGTGTTTCATAGCAGAGCTGTTAATCGGGTTGTGTCATGTCGTGTTGTGTTGAATTAGATTTTTAAATGGGTTGAAACACTCAACTCTAACCCAACCCGTTCATTAAACGTGTCGGGTTCGTATTGACCTGTGTAATTTGTGTGTCGAGTTCGTGTCGAATGAGCACATTGTCTCAGTTTTTGTCAACTTTACTCTACTCAATATGTGGAGTAGGATAAGCTTTAATTTGGACTTCTAGAATATATGGGCTAATAAATTATAAATTTAATATAAATGAACTTATATATGTGAGATTATAAAGTTTAATTTTTTTATACAAATAATAAATTAATAATTAGTATATTATAAATGAGTTTAATTTTTGACAACTTTACTTTGCTCAATATGTGGAGTATGATATGTTTTAATTTGGAATTTTAGAATGTGTGGGCTAATAAATTATAAATTTGATATAAATGAACTTATATGTGTGAGATTATAAAGCCTAATTTTTTATACAAATAATAAATTAATAATTAGTATATTATAAACGGGTTTACGTGTGGGGTTCGTGTTGACCCGTATACTTAACTGGATCGAAACACTTGACCCAAACCCATTTATTTCGTGTCGGGTTAGCGTATCGTGTCTGTTTTTACCAGCTCTATTTCATACTCATCACATGATATCAATTTTGTCTTTTTATAAGATTAAATTAGAATACAAAAAAATTGAAAATTCTAAGAAAATTGCAATGAATCAAACATTAATTAATTAACAACGAATGAAAAATATTTGGTTTATATATACACCCTCCAACCTACACTAATTATTTCTAAGTTTATGTATTCTTGTCTTGAATAATATTTCTATTTTCTAATTAATACTTTGTCACATTCTCTAAGTTGCAAATATAAGTTGGTGTAACATACCTACAATTATGTGGGGTTTAATGGGAGTGAATACTGTATGATTTTTTCTACTTTTCCATACTATCTTTATTTAATAATCATATGAAAAGTAACAGTTCAAATCCTTTAGTTAAATTTATATATTTTTAATAAATTTATCTAATTCCAACAATTCACTGAAAGGAAATTGATCTAACAAAATTATATTGTCAGCCTTTGATCTACCAACATAATATGGTAGTAAAGTTTAATATCTCTTAGTTTGGTTGAAACGCAACAAATTGAGATAATGATAAAAAAAAAAA
>MAYD01482050.1:0-11689 GCA_001909325.1 Ruellia speciosa
GATTGTTAAAATAAATTGCAGGCGTTGTAGGGCAAGAGGGCGAGGGAGGGCACATCTAGTGGCCAACATTCGAGGAGGCGACCCCCCACCGCACTCGTTCGGAGGCAGAGGAAGGAGATGGCACGGGCAATGGCCCAGGCAGAGGAGGTGGCCGAGTACACAATGAGGACGGGGGGCGTGTGGAGTCAGTGGCGATGGACGCAGAGCCGAAGTACGAGGACCTAGGGCTGGATACAATGTCCTGGGACGAGTCTGCCCCGCACTAATCCACCGGACCTGGAGGCGTGATGCTGCGTCGGGATAGATGAGGGAGATGGCAGGCGATCAGGTCGAGTTTGAGTATGTGATTGCATCATATAAGTTACGAAATGCATTGCACTGTAATTGGTTCAATATTTAGACTTGATGTAATTTTTAGGAACAGCCGGCGATCCAGGACCGGAGGGGATGTAAGTTGGATCATGACTAGCACAGTGCCATGTGGCCCGATTGATAGCACGGTGATCCCCAACTTTCTGGGACACGTTGCCCATCGCATGTGGGGGGCGAGATGCGTGGCATGTTGAAGCTGCAGAACCGGGTGACCGCGTTCCAGAAATTGGTGACGGCGGAGGCACGGGCGATGGTTGACGGATCCAAGTTGGCACACCTCCCAGCCCTGATATTTGGACATATCGACCATCCGTTGGTGTGCTCATTCCTGGAGCGATGGCAGCCTGACAAGAACACATTATATATGCCCTTCGGAGAGATGATTGCGGACGTGTGGTAGATTCTACGCATGCCAGTGGAGGGCAGGTTGGTGACCGCAGACCCCACCCCAACGGAGCTGCAGACGTTGGCCCAGTTGACCTTGGGAGTGACCAGTAAGCAGCTCCTCCGGGAGCACTGGCTGGGAGGGGGTGTGTACACGAACTCGGTGCAAGTGCAGTACATCGCTGATCCGACTGTCGAGATGCAGTCCATCGGATGGGTTTAGATGGAGTTGGGTACCACCTTATTCATCGACAAGAGTGGGAACCAGATACACGCAGCCTGCGTGCACGAGATGCAGGACGTCACGGGGGGAACAGTGGGGTACTTGTGGGTGTCGGTTACGCTTGCCCATCTTTACCGACAGCTGGGGGTGGTCAGTAGAGGAGATTGCCAGGGTCATGCTAGCCACCTGACACTGCTGCAGGCGTGGATATATGAGTATTTCCCCTGCTTCCCTCCCTAGCATGCGAGGATGGATGTGGATCCTGACGCCCCCTACGTGAGCTCGTGGCCAGTCTGGCTGAGGACATATCGAAGACACGACTGCAGGCACTGTGCATGCAGTTAGACAGGCTTACAGCGAAGGAGGTACATTTATTTCATATCATTTACTAACTATGTGTGTTATACTATATGCATATTCCTAATTAACTTGGGTTATTGTTCTTGCATTACACATAGGTGACTTGGTTGTCGTATGGGCCGGACTCGACGATTGGGGTACGAAGAGCACTGCTCAGCGGCCTGCTATAGTACCAGAACATAGTCGATCTGTATTCGGCCATGAAAGTCCTACGCCAGCTTGGCTATGTATAGGCGATACCCGCACGGCTCATTTGACTAAAGGTGTGACACGTTTTAGAAGACGTGAAAAGTTAAACCCAAGGTATATAGGACCTTACGAGATCTTAGAGCAAGTAGGGAACCTCGCCTATTGCTTAGCACTACCTACGGAACTATCCCAAGTCCACAACGTCTTTCATATATCTCAACTCAAGAGATATATTCATGATTCATCTCATATCCTTCAACCCGATGTGATAGAGCTAGATGAGACCTTGACGTGCGAAGAACTTCCAATCAATATCCTCAACACAAAAATCCGCGAAACAAGGAATCGAAACACTATCATGCTTAGGATCCTATGGTCTAATCATGGCACGGAGGAAGAAACTTGGGAGACAGAGCAAGACATGCGTCAGAAGTACCTCGAATTATTCGAGGAAAGCAATGGCAATTATGGGGACATAACTGAAATCCAAGGGGGTGAGGATGTAACACTCTAAGAAATTTCGAAAAGGTCAGACACTCTATACCCATATTAATTACCATGTGCTTTACTTATGTTAGATAAGTCCACTGAGAAGTGAGTATAACTTCGAGAACGAAGTTGTTTCTTAAGTGGGGTAGAATGTAATATCCCATAATTTCTTAGCATATTTTATCTTAAAATTAATTAGGAAAAGTTATCAGCTCAACTCCTGCAGTCAGAGCCTCCCGTGGCCACTTCACCACGGCCACGAAAGGCCCTGCGGTTGAACATCACCACGGTCAAGGTGACCGTGGGACATCATCACCGCGGCCGAACATCATCGCGGTCATATGACCACGGCCAACCCTCCAAGACCGCGGGGAACATAAAAAAAACTTACCCCACGGTTGGCCAATTGAATTACAGACAGCGGCACACCCACTCCGACCGCGGAAAATTATGGATTTTTGATCTCCGTCTTCTTTGCAGAGCCTTGCGAATTGCAGACTGCACTGAAATTCAAAACTCAGATAGTATCTTTCAATATCACTTCGTATATTCCATAATCACCTTCTGGAAGCTCCCCCAAGCTCTTGGACCTCAAGTTTCATATCTTGGCAAGATTCGGTCGAGTTTTTCTCCAACAAATTTCAACACCCGGGTGCCTTCAACCCTAATTCATACTACTATAAATACCCAATTAAACCCACACTGGAAGCACACCTCTCAAGCTTTCACCTCCTGCACACTTCTTACTCACACACGACAGAAAAACAAAGTTGGAGCTTTTGGTACTACTGTTCATCTTCTCCAAAAGAATTCCCAGTAAGCTATCTCCCTCATCTCCTCAAGCAAGTTAACTCTTACTTCTCTTTAATCCATATGATGTTCTGATTTTTTTAACGTCAGCCTTTCTTCCAAATTCCATGTTAGCTTTCATCAAAGCGTTTATTGGTCATCTTCTACTTAATGTGTATATTTATACTGTTGTATGTATATATATGAGTAATACATGGTATCATCTGTTTCCCCAAGAATGAATAAGCATTTGTCTTTTCTGGGTTTGCATAAACACATGCACACATAATAGTAGCATATAAAAATAATTTCCAGTTAGTATTTTAAATCCTGTACAAGTACAGTGGGGTCTGTAAGGTGATATACTTGTTCCTTTTCCAAACAGTAAGTATGATGGCATGTATAAACATTTTTACAAATAAATATAAACGTATTTGCATATTACACTCCAACAACAATTTGAGTGTAATCTCTGGTTTTGATTTCTAGTATTTTCGTATTTTGGAAATTATTAATATTGACGGGATCACTGCCCAAACGACTAAAGGTCGGATTTAGGGGTGCGGTCTGATCAAATGTGCTCAGAGGGATTTAATTCCTCACTTTTGGTTCGTGGCCTTTGACCCTTCTGTATTCTTCGGCGCCTTAAAGCTGACGAGAGCGATGCCCCCTAATCTATTGAAAGAGCCTTGGCTAGGACACCGGTGTAGAGGAGCTAGCATTTTAGTATTCAATCCGATTCATGTCGGATTCCGCCCTTCTTTCCAAGCCACTGGGAACCTAGGAAGGGGGACACCTATGTAATACCACATATTACTAGACCGGGTTGGGATTAATTAATTTATTTTAACCGGATTAATTAATCGCATAATTATGGGCTAATTTAATTTTTTGGGATTTATTTATTAATTGATAAGATAATTAAATTAAATCCATGGGCGACACTTGGAAATCCTAGTAGTATAATTTAATTAAAGTCAGGTGGGCTACAAATAGTAAATCGTGAAGTGAAACAGTTAACTTGAATTCATGACTTAATAAGTAGAAGTGCGATTTATGTGGGGCCCAGTTATCTTAATAGAATTCCAAATACGCGAACAAAAGGCAGAAATGCGGAAATGGTAGGCAAAACGCAGAAATAAGACAACAAAATGCAGAAATAAAGTGCGGAAACGCAGAAACAATGCGAAATGCGATTTTGAGGCAGAACGCGTAAATAAACGGAGAATGCATAAATCATGCAGAACGCATAAATGCTTGCCAGAATGCAATAACACTGGGATCACATCTTCAGAATGCGAAAATAACCTCCCAATATGCGATACTCAATTTTTACTCTTGCCTCAGAATGCAAAATTGTCCGTCATTATGCGATATGCGATTTTAAGCCGTAAGATGCGATTTCCGATTCTCCTTCATCCAACCATGTGAGATGCGATTATTACTCCTCACTACAGAATGCGTAATTGCCATTAATATGCGAATCTCGATTATTGCTCATATCCTCAGAATGCGATTTCAACCTCAACATGCGATTCTCAATTTTACTCTAAATCAGATTACTCGATTTACCTATTTATTTATTTCTTTTCCCCATTCCTAGACTTATTGAAAAACCCTCTCTATAAATACCCTCAAACCCCATTTCTAGGGTTTGCACCTCTTATTCAGCATCTTCTTCATTCACCATTCTCTCTGCAACATTTTCTTGAGCTGTGGAATTTCTGTCCGAGACTAAGCCACCTATTTTCACTTACTCTTGAGGTATAACCTTTTTCTCTTGTCCATCTTATTTTTATTCCCATCAACAGCATCATTGTAACCTGCATTTTCATTCTGGGAACTGAAAGCTCATGTCCAAACCATTGCAACATTTTGAAGTAATAATGTGTTAGAAACCCATTGTCCATTATGCTGTTCATGTAAAATATTGGGGAAACACATTATCACACATTCCACCATTTTCATATGGATTAAACTGGAACCTTTTGGATGAACACTTTGAAGATGACATGAACTGGATGAAGATAATACTGGACTTGGACTGATTTATTTTGCCTTGAACGAAATTGTGATTCAAATCCATAATACTCCAAATAATCGGACGTCATGGCACTGTTCAATATCCAGGCTTTTATTAAATGCATTTTACTATTCATGTACTGTTTGTCTGACTTAGGGAAGTGGACTTGTAAAATTGAACTAACATAATTTCGCACTTCACACTACTAATATGCGATAATGCGTATAAGGGGAATGAAATGTGATATGCCTTTCTGATTTAATTAAACGCGGAAATTGGAAAATGCGTAATTGGGCCCTAATGCGATTCCATGGCATAATGTGATTCTGGACTTAATTGATTTACTCACTTGGGCT
The DNA here is from genome assembly GCA_001909325.1 of Ruellia speciosa. Classification (NCBI taxonomy): domain Eukaryota; kingdom Viridiplantae; phylum Streptophyta; class Magnoliopsida; order Lamiales; family Acanthaceae; genus Ruellia; species Ruellia speciosa. The sequence continues at coordinate 5,186 of MAYD01482050.1, forward strand.
ATATAATTAGTTGGGCTTGCACAGTACTGGACCAGGTTAAATTAAATGGTCAATTGCTTAACCCAATTTAATTAATTAATTTCATTGGGCCTAATTGGATTAATTGGACTAATTGATCATCAACCCATTTAATTAATTAATCCACTAATTATCCATAAACATTTTATTATTCAAGTCTTATAAATTATTTTTTTCCGGATAATTATTTAGACTCTTCCGGTCTCTAAGATTTACGGCATAGGATCTCTTGTGCTTGGATTATACTACAAGAATTTATCAAGTTGTTGATAAAGGTATGAATGCATTACATTGGGCAACCATAAGTCCCACATAATAATTAAAGTGCTGAATATCACTCGGCCGGACAAAGTTAAATTACCGCATGCCATACTTTATTTTATCGCTTTATTTAATTTATTGCGATTCATCCTTAATTGGATATTTCTGTGATATTAATTGTCAGCCATAAGCATAAGATACTTTGCATGCAATTGGATTAATATGAAATATACTAAGTCTGCCAAATAATGATCAAAGATTCTTATTATCTTTGTGTCGATTTGGGATTGGCAAATAACAAGAATTATTATACGGCAAATAATAGAATATTAATGCATTCTTTAAAAGATGTAAATATGTAACGTGGAACAACGGAGTGGATCCGTCGGATGCTTTTGGACTGATCATCTTAAGGTTATGTGTGTGGCTAGAGTGACGAACTTCTCTAGTTTCCTTTGTGTGATGTTCTACTCATCGGGGGTAGCTCGCCTTACATGAGGTTTGCCGGTAATTTAAAAATAGTTTAAGTGTAAACTATTGGATGTAGTTCCTCTCTAATATGTCGATTGAGACTGCTTTGGTCATGAGGTATCAATCGGGTGAATCCGTCTACCATTGACTCTGGTTCGTTGAGATTGATTATTTTATCCACTCTATGAATGTCGGTATTCCCGTACTCGTGGAGCACGCTAAGTGGGCGATGTCCGCATTGTACGCATCGACGGTGTCCTGAGTTGTGCCGCGGTAGTCGAGTGTGAGGCGGACATTTAACTATACATATATAGACTTGGTTAGCAGTTCCAAATACGTATGTATAGCGTCGAGTGTTCCGACAAAGTGAGAACTCGGTGTTGCTTGTTGCATTGATTTGAATTCACAATTTAAATTGCTCATGTCTTTGAACTATGCATTGCATTGCATGTTTCTCACCTATGCCCGTTGCATATTTTGAATCGACCCTAGGTTAATATTTATGGAGATATTACCCCAGCGTCTCATATCGCGTGAATTGTATTACTTGACTTGTATGCATTCTATACTTAGTCTCACGACTAACGATGCTAGTGTTGCATCTCAGGTGGACCAAACGATTGCAAGGATATCCCTCCAATGCAGTAAGGGATTGAGCCAATACCAGAGGGTTGTGAGGTCGAGAGAACTTTTGAGCTTTCAGATCTATGTGGTGATTTATTTATCTCTCGAACCTTTTATTTATCGCTTTCAATTAAATGGCTTGTACTAATTGGTCGTGTCTCGGTGTGAGACGTGTTCATATTCTCGTAATTGTAATCAACATTTAATCTTTTTATGTCAATGTGCTATTTTATTCCAAGTATGCTAAGCTGCAATCCGAGGGGACTTGGCTTCCTTAAATTCAGCGTACTCTGATAGGTTGAGATAATTAAGTCTAAGCACCGAGCTTATGATGGGGTTTAGAGTTAGATTCCATTATAAGTTAAGTATGGCAGTGACGTGTCTGGTTCATGGGAATCGGGGCGTTATAGCCTATGTTATTGGCACTAATTATTCTGGTTCTTTGATCCCGATCGGCTAGATAAATATTTGATGAGTATAGAGTGAGTATTTTTGTGGTTATGAGACTTGAGGTATTTCCTACAATTTTGAAATATAAACTTTATGACAAGTTTTAACGTCTTGATTTTAAACCATGGCATTCGAGTGAATGTATGGGTTAACTTACCAGCAAGTTTTGCTAATGTGGTTAATATATCTCTTTTTCAGGATTTGAGAATAATCGAGTATAGGACTGCATGCATGGGGAAAGGGGAATGAAGACATATCGTATTTATTTTTAAATTATTTCATTGCACTAGACTAGTCATGAACTTTTTGTTTTTAAATCATTTTTAAATCCGCTGTAATAACTCTCTTTTCTTCAAAACTGATTTAATTATGAACCCATAAGTTGGCCCACTTGATTTTTGCCTCTCAAAGTTTTTATTAATTAATTTTTATCCATAATTATGGACTATATTATTTTTGAGAAATTAAAGATTATATTATTTTAGTGAGAATTCTACCATTTTTTTAAATCCTAAGCCTAAGCATCTCACAAATGGGTCCGTGGATTCATATCCTATTTGTGAGATGTGGCGGTAACAACCCCAAGATTCTTGGATTTGAATTTATTGGGGGTGTTACAACGAAATCCTCAAATAATAAATGTTTTAGATTGTACCTGGTATCTGTGAGCTGTGATGCTATATCCTTATTGACCTTTGTCCACACTGTATCCAGAGCACTGGATGACGAGTTCAGCCACTATTTCAGTTGGTTATGTACACTCTCAATTCTACATGCCGTAGTGTTACCAAAATGTAGCACATTATTCGTCTATACCCGGACAAACTTCTTCTTGTGCACCAACCACGTACCATGAAGATACTCGGCTATCTGCGGAAAATATCGGTACTTACAGTCCGCGGAGACCAAGGCAGCCTCGTATGCATCCACCGTGTCGGCCTCCTATATAGCTTTGAAGGCTTCGTGCGCTTAGGCCGCTGCCATTGATTTCTGCTTCCCACTAAGCCTATACACCCTGTCCTCCACGTCCTTATAGATGTGCCATGTACACAGTAGGTGGGCAGACCGTGAAAATAACTCCTGTATCGGTTGCATCAGACCAAGCTCGCGATCCATAACAATTGCTGTGGGCTGCCGCTTATCGCCTAGCATCATCCGTAGCCTCTGCAGAACCCAACGATAGCTCGACTCCGACTTATCCTTCATAAGCGCGTATGCAATCATGAAGTTCTTATTCGCTGACGTCATCTCGGTCATCTCAAAGAACGACATCCAATACTGGTTTATTTTGTACATGGAGTCATGCTAATTACCCATGGGTGGGTTCGCAATAGTTTCACCAACTTTGGATGTGCCATGAAGACGTGTGTCAAGATGCCCGTCTCCTGATTCGCCTCCTCCCAATGCACGTAATTATTCGCCATTACAAGATGAAAGAACTGTCCCACCACATCTCTCCCCTCCATGTCGGTCTTGCGCATCTGCGCCCTATAATTGTAGATGTGGCGCCACGTTGCATTATCGTGAGGGTACTGCTCCATGATCGCCGCATGAATAACACACAGCTTAACCTGCTGCCGTCATGTCACACACAACCCTCTTAGCATCATTACTCAACTCGTTAATCTGCCGATATCCCTCTAGATACACTGCCACCGTAATCGGGCGCGCGGCATCCGATCGCATGCACACAGGCAATCGTGCCCCGACCGGACCTGGGGCGCAATCGCCACGTGCCCGGCCTTGTACTCGTGAGCCCGACTACTTTTTACGTGTTTCGAAGGCATTTTTCTCTGGTTTTTACCAAAAAATTTACCTTATCTTCAGTCGTTTCCTCATTATTCGACATTATTCCTCTTTTTTGGTTAAATTGAAGTCAAAACTATATATATTGAATATCTTGTATTGAGAGAGTTTTTTTTAGGGGGGTTTAAAAGATGACAAGGGCAAAATTATTCTAAATTGAGCGACGCCTAAAAAAATAGAGCGATATTTAATAATCCAGTTAAAATATTATGAAAATGTAATCTCATAATTTTGATATTGATTTAGGAAAATTTTGAATTTTATCCCCTACAGGGAAATTCTTAAGGGGGGCTACATGATTCTATGTCACACATGAGTCATAGCCCCATGTGTGAGATTGCAGGACACAGGAACCCCTTTCAAAATAATGATAGGAACGTAGCAGAGCCTAGTAAGAATAGGGTGATGAGTGTGCATGGTGTGCATGTATGAGTGCATGGTTGACGACTTGATGATGGTACTGCTGCGTGCCTTAATTAAAATGGACTCGGCGTTAAGGCCTTCATCAAAGTAGGGGACCGATGGATGCCGGATGGATGGATACATCATCAATATTACTATCTATGGCTACATCCTAGGTATTTATTCACCTTCAATATACTATTTCACTATTTTAAAAAATGTAACATTTGAACGTTATCACTATTTATATACTTTTATTTGATTAATAATCAGTGATTTATAGTTAAAAAAATATGATAATGTGAAATCTTATTAGATTTGTATTAATATATATTTTCAAAATACCAACTTTACATATTTTTTATCTATTTATAATTAATAATATTAATAGTTGGCGGCAAATATGTAAGGAGAAATGCTACACTTTTTATTAGTAGTATATGATAGGATGCACTCATAGCTCACCTATAGACGTGTACTTACCTACACCCTACACATAGGGGTGTCAATTTCGGGTTTCGGATCGGGTTCGGGTCCGGTTGAGGCAAGGGTATTACAAAAAAATCATCAACCCGAACTCGAAATTAACCCGAAACCCCTAAACCCGAACACGACCCGAAAAAATCAGGTCGGGTTCAGGTTGACCTGAAACGAACCCGAAACCCGATAATAACCCAAAACACGATAAGAACCCGAAAACACGAAATTTAAAATTTAAAATTAAATTAAATAATTTAATTTAAAATAATATAGGTATTTTAAATGAAATAACTATATTTAATTTAAAATCGGGTTCGGGTTCGGGTTCGGGTTCGGGTTCGGGTTCGGGTCGAACCCGAAACAACTGAACCCGATTTTTTTCGGGTTCGGGTTCGGGTCAACTCGAACCCGAAACAAGTAAACCTGATTTTTTTCGGGTTTGGGTTCGGGTCGACCAGATTTTTCCGAAACCCGAATCCCCTAAACCCGAACCCGAACCCGAAAATTTTCGGGTTGAACGGGTTCGAGTTATCGGGTCGGGTCCGAATTGACACCCCTACCTACACATAAATAAGTACTCCCTCCATTCCCTTGAACTTTCCCCATTTTTTGTAGCACATGGAATTAAGAATATAATGGGGTTTTTTGGGGTTTTGTGCATTGAAGGAAAGATAAATATATTATTTTTTCAATGATGAACGTGAAAAAGTTGTTAGAAAAAAGAAAATGTAGATATTTTTTTATTATATCATAAATGAAAAGTATGAATAAATTTAAGAAATGGAGGGAGTATAACTTTCCTTTCAAAATACCAGTACATGTTATTTAAAGAATTTTCACGCTCGTTAAGAATTAATATTTCTTTAAATATAAAATTATCTTTATTTAATATATAATTAATACATGTAACAATTAATAAATCAAAAGAAAAGTATAAGCCACAAATGATAATCAAATTAGAGTATGTGAATAATGCTAAAATCAAATTATAATGATAAAAAGAATGGATAAAGTATTTTATAATTTTTTTTTTGTTTAATAAGTATGAATATCGTTTAAACAACATGTGATTGTTGTTATCAAGAGCTACCTATGAGTATCTAGTCTACCTATCCATAAAAAATCACAATACCAATATATCTACACCAGATCATATTGTAGGGGCCGACATCAAAATTAGGCATGCATGTGAAATTAGAACTACGTACTTAATATTAATTAATTAAAAGTTATTAACCTCCCCCGCTACTCCGGCTTGGACGCCAATTTCCTTACACGTATTACGTATATAATAACACGGCCAGTTACTATACAGAATTAATATTTTTTAGGACATCATGTATATTTTTATTACCGATAAATAATAGGAATGCAACTGGTAAACGTTAGGAGGAGCGCTTACATACACTAACATAAATTGTAGCACCTTTCATATCATAACATATCCCTCTATTACAAATTAATTGACACTTTGAACTTCCTTGTTTGTCTTTTTATTTGGACATTTTGACACTTCATATACAAAAATATAGCATCCTTCCAATTTTACCCTTCTCCTTTGATGATTTTTTTTAAGTTATAAAAAATTAATGATATTTCATTACAATCAATTACACATGTAACAAATAAATAGTACAAGATTGTTAATATACCGATTAGGGAAGGATTTGGACTTGAAACCTCTTGATACCTAACACTCCGACCTTAAGCTATCACCTCATTGGTCTTCAATGCTTTTAAGGATTTTGATAATGTTGACAAATGAAAAATGTATAAATGTTTGATTTGCTTATAACTATGTATCCACGTCTTGTAGCATTTAAGCTTTGAAATTAAAAGAAAACAAAACTTCTATTTTATCTTTTATAGTAAATTGTTAAAAATTACACTATTAATTAACTTTAACTTGCTATTATTTCGAAATTTATATAATTTAATAATTTTTAGTATATAAATATCTTGGTCAAACTTTGATTCATATATGGAACCTCA
>MAYD01482121.1:0-10236 GCA_001909325.1 Ruellia speciosa
TGTCGAGAGAAAATGGAGGTCTGAAGCAACATGGGGAAGAAGATGAATGAGTAAAAATGTCTAAGTGTATCTATATATACACACGAGAGTCAAAAAGCCTAGTCTATGCCCCTAAAAGTGGAAACCAAGCCAATAAACGCGACAAACCTTAAACAGACTGCGAAAAATGAGCTCTGTCGTGAAATTGTCGAGAAATTGTCGAGTTGTCGTGTTTCTGTCGAGTTTCGAGTTACCGTGTGTCGTGTGTCGAGGTGCTGTGTTGTGTGTTGTATTTTCGTGTGTCGGGTTCTGCATTGTTGTGTATCGTGTTCGTCTGTCGTGTTCGTCGTGTTTTTAAAACACATCACAAATCAATAAAGGCGACACAAGACAGACCCTGTCGTGTGTCAAAGTGTCTTGTGTCGAGTTCTTCAAACTCGGACACTATCTCGACCCTCGACCCTCTTGCTTTAGCACAAATTTTTCCCTTTGTCGAATGTCGAAGTGTCTCTCTGTCGTGGTTTTCAAACCCCAACCACAGTTCAATACCTCGACAGACATGGCATTTTTTCGACAGCCTTCGACACTAGCATCCTCAATCTCTTTTCTTCACTTTTTGCAATTTTTTTGTGGACCATAACTTATATAATTAGCATCTCCTAATTATTTTCTTGGTTTGATTGCTCGCGCGATAAACTTTTCTAATTTCTCTTTCTAGAAGTTGATTACTTGATCTATGAAACCTTCAATTTTCATAAATCAACCTTTGGTAATTTTTCCTGTAATTACCATGTTTCAGTTCCAAGTCCTGATGATGTTGAGTCATCAATTCTGTTCGATTCCCTTTTTCGCACTTCAAAATTAATTATCCTCAATAATTAATTCGTGAAATTTTTTTGCTAAATTTCGGGAAAACTTTCTGTTAATCCGGTTTTAATCCGAATTAATGGTCATTTATAATACTGGGTATTACAGTTAAGGCTAACCTAATCTTCTCATACTATCAAAGTACACCGGATTTCAAGAAGCTTGATCTCCTCTGATCATGACTCACTTATAACTAAGAATAAAATGACACAGAATAATAAACGGAATAAGAAATGCGGAATCTGACTCAGTGTGGCTGATGATAGAATGTCGAGCATGATTTGGTTGTGATATGGTTTGAGTGGAACGAGTTGAACTTCGAACAGAAGCATTGGATGTAGCCAGTCGAAGGTTATGATTGCAATGTTCAGTACCTTGAGGATCACACGAGCGTTGTGACTGATGTACTTAGTTGGAGGGTAGGGCACCCGGTGAATGCGTTAGTGCTGTGTGATGAGTGGTGCGAGCTATCCTACCTAATGAACATCAATGTGGTAGAGTGTAAGGAAATTGACGTGAGGATAAACACGACGATTGCCACTCCAATGACCTATGAAGAGGTCAGCAGAAAGCGGGCTAATGGGTGAAAGCTTGGTATGATTGAGGAAAGGGTACTGAACGATTAACATCCAACTATAGATTGAGGATGAAAGCCTCAAGTATAAGAGACAATGGTGTTTTGTCACCATGAGTGCGAGATGTGAAGTGCACTATCCTAAGCAATGTCACAAACTACCATTGACAATGCACCTAGGAGAAGCAGAGTCATAGAAGGAGTAGAAATGGAACTTCTAACGACCTAGGATACAGAGGGAGTTTTTTGAACTTGAGATACGATGATTGACCAATTTAAAGGTCAGGATGGAGCACAGAGACCCTTGGGTCTAGTTCACCAATCTGAGATCCCGCAGTTGAAATGGGAATCTGACTCAGTGCGACTGATGACAGAATGCCAAGCATGATTTGGTTGTGATATGGTTTGAGTGGATGGACTCACCAAATCAATAGAGGTCACACAAATCAAGGAAACCTGGACTCTGATAAACTCTCAAGGGTGTGTGAAGTACATCCTCAGAAGTTTAGAACACCAAGAGACACAATCTTGAACAGAGGTTCCAGATGAAAGTCTATGGTGTGGAAGAGGGTTCAGGAGAATATCGGCACAGATAAGGGCAAGTTCAGCCTTCCTTTTGACTTGAGAAGGCCAAGTGACATGAACTTTGCCGACCTAGAGAAACATGTTGAGTGTAAACATGTTCAACTTCAAAGGTTGTTAGGAGGGTCAACTAGGTTGATGGAATCATCTTACGAGAAAAGTTATCATGCGAGTGTTGGCATGACTTGATTGAAGTCCTACATGAGGCGTGGTACGATCTCGTTGAACTAGAAAGAAGTTAGTGAAAGGGTTACTTTGGAACCCAAGCTAAACCAGTTGTGGTGGATCAAGGGAGAGTGATTTAAGTCGGGGTGAAACCAACCTGAGATCGACTAATGAGTCACGTGAGTCGGACACGAAGGAAAGTGAAGTTCATAATCGAAGTGGTTATGGCTAGAGATGCCCCAATGGAAGGTGTCAGGAAGTTCGAGGTACATGGGAGTAGAACCCAAAGTGCACTGAACTTAAGAAGTCATTGAGGGAGTCGGCAAGGCAACAAACCGATTGACGCTCCCGATAGGATTGGAAGAAGTGCTCAATGACTTCTATATTCTCTATTGAGGGAATATGAGTGACTGCTCGATGCAGGTGTTGCTACCCAGGGTGATTGTACTGAACAAAGACCTTAAATATGAGGCAAGGCCTATGGAACTGTGGTTTTAAGGAATCAGGCCACGAGGATTGAGAACCTGACTTGTGAGGTTACAATGATCTTGTTTCAGATAAGAGAAATCCCTCTTGGGATTGGAGTTTGTTGTTCGGGTTGAGTGCTCAGATTTATGGGTAGACTAGAGTCTAGTGTTGGTTGTGCCAGCAGTGCTCTGTGTTTTGTGTTGTTCCTTTGGGAATGCCTTGCGATTGCTTGAATTGCATGATTTAATTGTTAAGTGTGTATACTCATTGATGCATTGTTTCGTTTATGTGCTTCATGCATATCATGGTGCATCTAATCTCCTTCGAAAAATACGCTAAAAAAATGGGATGAGAAGATTAAATTAACCTTAACGTTCCAGTTGTAATAACCGGTATTACTAGACCGGGTTTAATAAAATAAACCGGAAGAAAACGGTCAGATAAATTTGACTTAGCAAGTTAAATTCCAGAAATTATTAAATAAATTCTAAAGAGCTGTATTTAGTAAAAATTAATTCGAGATGAATTAATTTAATTAAACAGTCGAAACAGTGGCCAGGGTGATTATTGAATAAATTAAGTATTCTGGTTGTGTCGAGTTTTTGGAGTGTCGTGTTTTTTGTTTGAAAAACTAAAAACACGACACACGCCATATAAGGAGGGCCCACAAGTCACTGGCCGAGAATGGGTATTGTTAGATTTAAGTGTGTCGGGTTTTTTGTATTAATTAAAAACAAAAAACACGACACAAGGCTGTTGGAAACCTAAATTCCCTTTTGTGTCGAGTTTTTTGGTTTTGATGTGTCGTGTTTTTACTTTATTAAAAACATGACACACACACACACACACAAGGCAGTCCAAGGCAATTATTTTCCTAAGGCCTAAGGGCCTAATGTTGTTTTGTTATTTTGAGTGTGTCGGGTTTTTTATTTCAATTAAAAACAAAAAAAAAAAAACACGACACAACCACTATTCCTTCAGCTTTGTCGGGTTTTTTACTTTGTTCCGTCGTGTTTTAGTTTCGAGTAAAACACGACACAAACTTTAATTCCACCCTTCCTTTTTATTCTAAGGCATTATTGATATCTAGGTATTTATATATCTTATTTTTTCAGTTAGGGTTTGTGCCTCCTTCATTTTACATCCTCCATTGAGTACTTTCTCCTCAAGCTGTAAGAACATCTTACTAGCATCCTGGTGTAGAATTGATTTTCTTTGAAAGAAAACCGAGTGGAACATTGTGTCCGAGTTGTGTATATCATCCTTGTCGGTTGAGGTAAACATTTTTGGAGTGTAAATCTCCATCTTTATTTCATTACTGACTTAAACTTCTAGTAGGGTTTTAAATCTTATTAATAAAGTTTTGAGTATTGAAAACTTATGGTAATGAGTAAATGTTGGTTTTTTACTGAGGAAAAACATATTTTTCCAAATTTTGCATTTTTGAGATGGATCAAAACCTAGTTCTAGAGATGAACTGGATGAATTTTTGGTTAAAGGTGTTAGAACATTTTGATGTTCTAATGCATGAGCAAGACAAATTTTCCCACGTCCTTTTACTGTGCACCATGCATGTGCATCTAAATTACCTTGTACTTGTATTGAGTAATTTGAATTGAATTGGAATTGGTTTTGGTTTTTAGTTTTAACCCCCTGTGTTGTGTTTTGTTGATTTTATAAAAACTAAAAACATGACACCTCTCTCAAAAACTAAAAACACAACACACCCATGTTTAAATTAAAACACCCGACACACCTTTTTAGAACCAAATTGACATGGCACAAGGCAAGTCTCAAACCAAACAACACACTTTATGATTTTTAAAACTCGACACAAATTATTTCAAAACCTCAACACACTTTATTCCTACAACTCGACACCCATCAATTTTCGTAGTGAGTATAAATTATTTCCCTCGAAGGTACTGTTCACTATTTCTATTAGTGGGACCTTCGGACTTAATTAATTAAGTGGACCCCGTTTAATTTAATTTAATTATCTATAGACAATTTAAATTGTTTAAGTTTTAACGACTATTTGGTCCGGATAATTAATTAGGCTTCTACTGTGTAGGCTTGTCTGACCGTACTTAGCTGTCGTGGCTAGGATTTTGTGTGCTGTTTGCTGAGAACCGAGATATCAAGACTGTTGATAAAGGTAAGGAAACTTACACACAGGAAACCATAAGTCCCAATTAATTATGAGATAACTGAGTGTCATTCGGTTAGGTAAATTTAAATACTGCATCTTTTCAATTAAATATTTTGACGACTGCAATTTATTTAAGTACCTCCTTATTTAAATTCTCTGAATTTGAATGAATGTGTCGCTTGAGTTAATTGAGCATGCTTTAATTTCACTACTATGTGTCTACGAGATCATTCATATCCAGTACTTCTTATAGAATACGGTTTTACACGAAGACACTAAGCCATCCAACGAAGGGCCAAGATAAATTATATCTTCGTCCCTAATTTGGTAAGGTAAATACCAAGATGAGATATATGACGAGTAATGATTAAACAATTAATGCATTGCATTAAAATGGGTAATCACGTAAAGAGTAACAAAAAGAGTGGAGTCCCGCCGGATTTCGCTTTTGGGTTGATCGCCTTAAGCATTATACCACATGGGCAGTTAAGTCCCATAGTTTACTCTGTTCTACTCTTGTGGGGTAGCTCCCCATGACGAGGTTTACCGGTAATTTAAGAATAGATGGTAGGACGAGTTGGCGGCCCACACTGGGATACGCATGTGGGAAGAACCCGCTCTCGTCTGCGCCGACGTATCCACCCCTTTTTGTATCGAGTCGTGAACTAGCACATTCTCGTATTATTTATAATGTGCGGGATGTTGCATTCATAGTCCCTTCTCACCTTGATTAAGGCAATTTCAGTACCGTACGTGACTGGGTGATTCCATCCGTACTAGTTTGAATTGTTGAGATCGAGTCAGAGGTGAAACTTGGGTTAGCTTGTGGGACTCTCCCGATTTCCAAAACCACTCTTTTTAATTGTGATTCTAACTGAGTCGAGTTACATTTGTTTAAATGTGGAGAAGTTGCATTTGAGTTGAGATTTCATTCATGCAAAACATGGTTTTTAAATCACGACACACATCGTTTTTAAATGGATCAGTTAGTATATGTATATGGAGACATTACTGACTTGATCCCCGGCATATATCTGAATTGCGTGATTTGAATGTGGAATTTCCTTACTTAGTCTCACGACTAATGATGCTCATATTTGCATCTCAGGTGGAAGCCAAAGCTGCGAGGAACTACCTCCAGCTACTGATTAGGGGATAAGTTTTTGCTTGTTGGGTTGAGAGGCCGAGTGAACCGTGATTATACTCATTGTGCTAACAGATCTGTGATTGCAGGGTTTATATTCTATTATTCAATTTCTCGAACATTTACTGTAATTCATTTTTTCGGTCTGTACTAAATGGCTAAGTCCCGCTGTGGGACACTTTCGATACTAGACGATAGGTTGTAACTAATTCCGCACTACAATTCATGTTATGTTACGTGACTTTATTTTATTCATAGATACTAGGGAGTTATGATCAGAGGAGACATTGTTTCTTGAAATCCAGCGTACTCTGATTAGGTAAGATAATTTAGCCTGAGCACTTCGGCTTACTGTGGGTTTAGGATAGATTCCTTCGGTAAGTTGGGTGTGGCGGTGATAGTCCTGATGGTGGAGATTGGGGTGTTACATCGGCTTACGATGGGTTTAGGAAAGATTCCCTAAGTAAGTTAGATGTGGCGGTAGCACTTCCGGTTGTGGAGAACCAATGTGTTACATAAAAATGGGGCCATGCCCTACTTGTTGAAACCAACCCCTTTACCTTTTTGAATTTATCTTTAGACATTTGATCTCATAGTCTTGTAAGACTAATATTGGAAACGAATAATTAACCGAGACCCTTTTGGACTTGTAGGTTAGCTTATTTCCAGTAGCAGTTAAGTGTGAACTTAGAGTTTGTTGCTGCTAGAAGACTGTTGATTAAGGTAAGGAAATCTACACTCGGACAACCATAAGACCCACCTAATAATTAAAGTACCAACTTTCATTCGGTAAATTTAAATTTTGCATGTCATTAAATTCTTTTATTTAATTACGTGCAATTCCTTACCTTGCCAATTAAATTAAATATTTAAATTCCAAATCTAATGAAATTATTAATATAAATTCCTTGAGAATTATTATGTGAATTGTAAATGTTTTATTATGTGAATTACGTGCACTAAATGACACATGCATATAAACCCTTATTCGAAATTGGTACCGCATGAAAGATACTAAACCTACCAATAATGGTCAATGATTTCTGTATCATTGTATCGCATTGGACTATGACAATACCAAGATGAAATTATCAACGATTAAATAATTACTTAATGCATCACATTAAAAGAAGTAATTATGTAAAATGAAATTAAAAAGTGAAGACCCTTCGAATTGCTTTTGGATTGATCACTTTAAACCTAATACCACTAGAGAACTTAGTTCTACTCATTTAGGTTAGCTCCCCACATATGAGGTTTACCGATAATTTAAGAATAGTAAAGGTAGAGGTAAATAGTCGTTGCGAGGTACGCGGAGTGGATGAATCTGCCCTTTATCTTCGTACCTTAAATTAGAGTTGTGAACTTGCATGTCCTAATTTGGACCGGCACCAAATAGTTCCTTCTCGCTTTAATTGAGACTGTCTATGTTCTGATGCATTGATTGGGTGATTCCATTTGTTGCTTGTTGCATAAATTTTAACGCATGATTTAAGTTACTCATTAATTACCTCATTTTGAATTTGTGCACGTCATAGCATTATTTAAAACTTATGCTTGCTGCATATTTTAAAGTTGGATCCGTTGGTTAATATTTATGGATATATTGCCGACGTGATCTTCATCGATTGTGTGGATTGCATAAATTGTTTTGTATGATTTCCTTACTTAATTTTACGACTAATGATACTACGTTTTGCATCTCAGATGGGACTGAAGGTCGCAATGATGTACCTTCGACAAAATGATTATGGGATTGGGTTACTACCCGATGGGTTTTGAAGAGGTCGAGAGAACTTTTTGATTATAATGCCTTGTCCTAACCTTCTATTTGGTTACAGGATTTTATTTAATTTTTGTCTCTCGAACCTTATGTAATTCATTTGAAATCAGCTTGTACTAAGTGGTCGAGTCCCGGAGTGGAACATTACTTTACTGATATTTGGGATGTAATAACTTCCGCTTATTTTTATTTATTGCATTATGTGTTTTATTATTCCAGTATGATGGTTGTGATTAGAGTCCTGAAATCCAGCGACTCTAATAGGAAAGATAATAAATTAAGCTTTAACATTGAGCTTACTAGGGGTTTAGGGTAGATTCTCTTGGTAAGTTAGGTGTGGCGGATAACATGTTCTAATTAGGGAAATTGGGGCGTTATACCGGGAATGCTACCGTCACACCCAACTTACTGAAGGAATCTACCTTAAACTCACAGTAAGCCGAAATGCTCAAGCCTTAATTATCTTCCCTATCAAATTACGCTGGATTTCAAGAAGTTCAATCCCCTCTGATCACAGCTCTTTACAACTATAATAAAATAAATAAATCCACTTAATAATTCATAAGATAAATGCGGAATTAATTACATAACTTGTCTAATGTCAATTCAATGTCTCACGCCGAGACTCGGCTATTTAGTACAAGCCAAATAAATAAAATACATTAAGGTTCAAGATACAATAAAAGTAAACCCTGCAACCAAATACATCGTTAGCACAGTAGCATCCAAAGTCCACTCTCGACCTTACAAAACCCCACGAGTTTTAACTTACCCTCTAATCACTATGTTGGAGGTAAATCCTCGTAGCTCGAATTTCCACTTGAGATGCAAAATGTAGCATCATTAATCACAAGACTAAGTAAGAAAAGCACACAAGCCACGTTATGCAATCCACACAAGAATGAAAACTAAGTTAGCAACATCTTCATATATATTAACCAACTGGACGATTTAAATCAATGCAACAGGTATGAGTTAGATAAAGTATGAAATGTGATGCACAAGTTCAAGATAAGGTAAGCGGTGAGCAGCTTAAAAGTATGCACTTGAAACTTATGCAACAAGCAACACTTTGACTGTAACGCCCCCTCCATTATTCATCCTTAATTAAATTAGATTCCATCTAATTTAATTTATTGGCCCAAGCCTAATTTAATCAATTTTGGATTTTCTTCTCCAAATTAAATCAATCCAAGGCGACTTCGACAAAAATCTGATCGTCCGATCTGTTCCCCTATTTTTCGCATCCCAGAATTAATTATCCCTTGATAATTTAATTCGTGAAAAATTTACACAGAATTCCGGAGTTTTCTTTAATTAATCCGGTCTAATTTTCAATTAAATCCGAATGAAAATCCATTAGTAATACCGGGTATTACACTCTCCCCCACTCGGATTAATCTCGTCCCCGAGATTACCAAGTCATCCAAGGAAGAGTCTCACGTCTGACTATCGACTAATCCAAGTCACTGACAAAGGTGCTACTCTAATCTCGGCAACTAACCTTATCTCACGATTTACATTGACGGCCTGGTGTAACCTTTTTTCAACCCACGCGAGCTCGAAGGGCGCCATACACGTCTTTGCACCGAATTGCTAGCCATGCGCACACATATGGTTAAGTTGTTGGGTCCCACAGACCATCTTGTGGCACAACTTAGGGCACTATCATCTGCGTGTTCAACCATGCGGCATAGTAGGACCCACTTAGCATGCTACACAAGATCGAGAAACCTAACAACTATCATAGTGGAATTGGATAGTCGGGTAGCCCCACTTGACTAACCCAATTTCTTCATGACATAATTAATCTTGACAAACCTAAGAATTGTTCTAGAGGAATCACCCCGACCACATATAATGTAGAAGTAGTCTTGATTAAGTTGAGAAGTGATTATATTGCGATTGTCCTTACGTTATAAATAACACGAGAACTCACTAAACCACGACTTTAAATTTGATACGTTTGAGGAAATGGGCAGAAACCTCCCTGCAGCGTATCCCCCATACGACTGATGCCTCTTCCTCTATCCATTCTTAAATTACCAGCAAATCTCATTTAAAGGGAGCTACCCCAATTAGTAGAATAGTTACTTGGGAACTAAATTCTCTGGTGGCATTAAGCTTAAGGTGATCAATCCAAAAGTGTAACACCCGATGTTACGACCTTCCAAAAATGTGTAAAAATTTTTCGTGAATATAATTATATGCAATAATTATATTTTCAAATGCGAAAGAATCAGTGTGGACTTCCAAGTAACTCACAGTTGTGAATTCGATTGGGCTTGATCCCCGATAAGTCCAATAAATCGGCTCGAGACCCAAATGAGATCCGATGATGCTCAAAAGTTACTGACACACTATATATCATCATATTAGAGTTTCAGTAAAATTTGAAATGATTCCAAGCACCCGAACTATCCGTCAGAAAAATCGATCGGGCACCGAATGGCCCGATGGGCTCGATTATGAGAATGGTGGCCCAACAGCCAGTTGGCGATGTTTAGAAGTTACGGACGTCT
>MAYD01482569.1:0-10945 GCA_001909325.1 Ruellia speciosa
CTTTTCGATAAAATTTTATTTCTTCATCCACTACTAAGCACCATGAGGTTTTGAGGAGTTTTTCCCAAAGCAAGAAATGAATCCAGTCACAACTACGTCAGCGTATTACAATTTAATGATATATCATAATTACTATTTATTTTTGCTATATAAAGGAAGGGGGGTCATTACAAGGAAAACAACCAGTACAAAAATGCAAAAATCCTTTAAAATTTTCTAAAGGGTTCTCAAAACAATTTTTTAAAACGTCAGAAGTGTTTCAAATCAATGTTTTGAAAAGCGGAACAAACATGTAATAGGATGAATTACTGATTCATCGGTTAGTCTGAATGGACATCAAACCTTTTCGTTCCTCTATTACAACAAAACATATATATTAGTTCCCTTACAAACCAAACCTCGACCAGTTCCCATCTTAACTGGTTAATCTGATCTGATTTTTATGACACTGTCTCACCCCAAAGGGTACGAACGACTCATCCATGTGCGCCACTAATTTCACAAACCTAACTGCACACAACTTACATTTATCACATCTCCTAGGGACCAACTAAACCTAGCAAGAAATTTAATTGGCATATGCATAAGTCAATAATTTTTTCGATGAATGGTCCATCGACCTGTGCTAATTAGATAAGAAGCCTAACTGCACACAACTTAAACGAGCACATCTCTCATGGACCAATTAAACCTACCAACTAAATTGGCTAATGCATAAGCCAGCAAGATTTTTTGATACAATTAGTTATTGGTATTTTTTTTATCATTAATATTTTCTAATCCAAAAATCGCTAACCACACACACAAGGGACTATAAATGAACAGCGTATTCACACACTGTACCATGAATATGGGTCGGTTGATGTTCGTTCGTAGTTCGTTTGTGTGATAAACGAACAATACATGAATAAATTTTAGTATTCATTCATTAAACAAACAAGAGTTTGAACAACTCTCTGTTAATTCATTTGTTCATGAACATGAGCCGTTTCAATATTAATGAACATGTTATATGTGTATATAATAAATATATATTATACCAGATATAATAGCATTCATTAGAATTACTGATTCCCACAATCTGACGTTCTCTTATCACTGTTGCCTGGCATTGAGCATGGCATTAGATTCCCTCCAATTGGCCTTAAGCATGGTGTCGAGATGATTCCTCTGCCTGGCCTTGAGCATGGCGTCGAGATGTTACCCACCTGGCCTTGAGCATGGCGTGGGCCAATGTGGGATCACCTGGCCGTGTGCATGGTGACAGGTAGGTGCCTGCCGGCCTAGGTATCATTTCTGCATTTGCATATAGGGTAGATAAGTGTATGTTAGGTCATGCGTCATATGCTTCTATGTATGTTGCGTGGTTGAAGAACCGGTATGGGACAGTGTGATGTTATTATATGTTGACTGACTTATTCTTATCTGTTATTGATGTTGCCTGGTTATTATCCTTTTCCCTCTTTTCCCTCACGCATATTTATTTCTTTCTCAATACGTTGTACGGACCCTGATTGCTTTACCTTTTTATAAATCCTTCTGGCGGCGCAGACGAACATTGATCGGGTTTAGGGGTATGAGTGGACTCATCTGGCTTAGTGTAGGATGCATTTCCCGTTATGCTTGTTATTTGTTATAGTTATTCATATTGTCTAGCTATGTTGTTGATAGTGTCATTATTTATGATGCATGTTAGGATGTTATACTTTGGTGTTTGTGTCACTACTCCCTCGATACATGAGTGACTTAATTGAAGGCCTTAACCTTTGTTTGTTCATGTGTTTACTCAACATTGTATCAGGAAATCTAAGCTAGCTGGCCACTAGTTTAGGCAAGCTGGTACGGCGGTAGCGCGCCAAAAATGTTTACATATTCTTTTGGGGCATTACAAAGTGGTATCAGAGCCTGCACGCTCTACATGCTTATAAAATTGGATAGACATAGGTGGTGAGAGTGTGCGGGGGGTTGCATATAGCTTAGGGTTTACATTTTTAATCATGTATTCTCTGTTTCAGTTCTGCGCTACCTGCGGTATTTGTAACGCCCCAAAAATTTTAAACATTTTTTGCGCGCTACTGCCGTATTAGTTTGTCCAGACTGGTGGCCAGTCAGCCTAGACACCCTAATACAAAGCTGGGTACACATAATCACGCAAGAGTTTCTATTCCTTAATTGATTATTTATAAACCTCCAGTGTTCGAAAGTATAACCGGCGTGAGCCCTCTACAAACATCCTGGACAATGTCAAAGTATGGCTGCGAGCCAATGCAAAACAAAATGGATTACAAACACAAATGATACATGGTATCCTATACTATAATGTAGGTCAACTCAACCCAATTCCCATTATGCTGCTACGCCTCCAGGAGCATCTATACATACACAAAGCAAGGTGTCAGTACCATGTACTGAGCAAGTGAATACATGAGTGGGGAAAATGGGGTAACGAATAAGCAAAACACATGAACAATAATAACGACATAAAAGAAAACCATCAAACCGTCCCATACCGGTGCTTCAACCATAAGTATACACAAGATGCACGTGATGCATATCTAACCTATATGCATATGTAGTGGATGCCTAGGCCGGCTCCTACCTGCTGCCTTTATCGGTAGTGAAAACCAGCATTTATCGGCGAACCCACCTTTATCGGTGAAACCTACAGTCCCTGCCTTTATCGGCAGAAGGGGGGGACCTCCGACATGTCTTTACTGCCATGTCGAGAAATTGCAGAATCCCTGGACATGGCCCTAAGCCAAGCCAGAATGCAAGTGCATGGACCGACTTTACCGTCAAACCCATGGTGCAATGCTCATGCAAGGCGTATCAAGACTTGCCAAAGCCACAAACTGGCTTCATGCAATAACATGCATAATTATATCGATCATTCATGCAATATCATGCATAATTGACTCTATCAAAGAGTAATTCAAATAACCTATTTACCTAGGTTCACATGTCAATCAACTGCCCTGTTAGATTCCCAAGGCTCATGTAATCATCCTTCCTCAGGGTATAAATAGATTCAGGCCTTATAAGACAATTGGTGTAAGTTTATTAATAATTCTCAAGTTCTCAAGGTCATCAACGCGATTCGTCAAACTTCTAGGGTTGGTCCGATAATATCAAGCTTATTTAACCCCTTTTTCCCAATTTTCACAATGTATAAGGGAAGATTAAGATCATTAAATCATTATCCTTGTTTTAACAACATTTCCCACGAGCACAAAAGCATCATCAAGAATAAGGAATAACGATCATCTGCCCTGTCTTGCTGCCTCACCCTGGGCTTCCCTGGATCCTTGGCTACAGTTTACAGACCGTGGCTGTGACCGCGAGAAAAGGCCTCAAACGGCCATCCCAGTTTTCCCTGATCTACGACCGGGTATTGGTATACCATCAACGGGAAAATGTCTCACCAGCCACCTTAGTTTCCCGGACTACGGCCGCGATATAATATCAACGGGAAAAGGCCTCACCGGCCATCTCAATTTCCCGGACTACGGCAGTGATATACCGTCTACGGTAGTGATCGGGGCTTTGGCAGAACAAGACAGAGACAAAGAGACAGGGAGAGGAGATAAGAAAAAGGAAAAGAACAAGGAAAAATGAAATAACTCAAGTAAACTCTTGCCTGGAACGTCGATTCTTGCAAACTCCAAGAGGAAAACCCAACTTGAGTCACCACCTTTTTTTACACCCGAATAGGAAAGGAAACCAACCTCTTGGTATTTCTACACTTCCTGAGCTCCCAACTACTCAAAGAACTCACAACTCACCAAGGTTTTCAAAGGAAAATATGGAAATGGAAGTGAGGGAAATGGAATGGGAAAAAGTGGGAATGGAAGGCATGGGAAGGAGGGGTGCTTGCCTATTTATAGAAGGAGAGAGAGCTTCTAGAATTCATGGAAAAGTCCAAGTAAAAAAAAATATCCAAAAAGAAATCTAGACTTTTCCAAATCTAGAAGTCTCATAAAAAAATCAATGGAAAAAAAAATCTAGATTATTATTATTATTATTATTATTATTATTATTATTATTATTATTATTATTATTATTATTATTATTATTTTATTATTTTTTGAAGATTCTGGGTCTTTACAGTATTGGACCATAGAACGAGGTTCCGCGGTAGATTCCATGGGGACTCCAGTGAGCTATTATATGCTGTTAATGTTTTGCTGCTATATTTGTCTTTACTGACTGTAGGGCAATATTCTGACCTCCTAACTTTGCCTTAGATCAGGATGCCACCGAGACGAGCTGTAGGGATAGGGCGCCAAGGTAGGCCTCAGCAGAACCTCGCACCTCCCATGGTTGACCGTTTCGGAGAGACAGTGGATGAGGAAAAGCTGTAGATTGAGCAATCGGCGCATGAGGTGCCTCAGGGGTAGAGGGCACCAGCCGCAGGACAGGGGCAGCATCGGCGTTCGATCCTACGGTATTCGCATAGCAGTAGATGGTGGCTTTTCAAGTAGAATATGCAGGGAGCACTGGCTCAGGCTGCAGCAGGACCGTCTCAGCCAGCGCATGTACACGTCGATTACTTGGATATGGCTACACAGCACCGACCCCCGACATTCACCGAAGGGGCTGGCTTTAACCTGTAAATGAACTTCGCACAAAACTCTCCAATCTCCTCAGCCAAGTATCCTCGTAGAATGCTAGCCTCAAGCCTTGCCTTATTCTTTGCCTTGTCTTTCACGGTCTTAAAAAACCTATCAAACGGGTACATCCATTTGAGAAACACAGGACCACATAGCCTGATCTCCCGAACCAGATGCATGATCAAGTGGACCATGATGTCAAAGAAAGACGGTGAAAAACATATCTCTAACTTGCACAGAGTGTCGACACAGTCACGTTGTAATGCATCACATTCCCCCGGATCAATTACTTTACTACATATGCGTTCGAAGAACAAGCATAGCTTGATGACAACATGTCGCATGTTAATTGGCAATAGTCCATGTATAGCGATAGGGAGGAACACCTGCATCATCATATGACAATCGTGCGATATCATACTGCTCATATTCAATTCCTTTGTCGTGACATAGGACTTCAAATTCGCACAGTAACCTGAAGGCACCTTCATACCGTATAAGCACTCAACGAACAACCTCTTCTCAGACAATGACATTGTGTAGCAAGCTTGAGGCAGGTACATCTTACCATTTGATGTAGGTTGCGCCCACAAATTCTCTCTAATCCCTTGCTTTTGCATGTCCAACCGGTCACCCAAACCGTCCTTTGTCTTCCCAGGTATGTTCAATAATGTCCCAACGAGGGCATCACAAACGCTTTTCTCTATATGCATGACATCAAGACAGTGTCTTACACCAAGATGTTGCCAATAAGGTAGGTCCCAAAGTACCGAAACCCTTTTCCATAGCACACCCTCTTTGATGGGCACTTTGTAGCCTTACCGTACCGCCTCGTTAGATGCTTGATGCAGTCGTATATTTCAGCCCCTGTTCTTGGCTGTCGAGTGACCTTTTGCTCGATGCAACCATTGAATTGTCTTTTGTTCCAACAATAGGGGTGATGCCGATCAAGAAACCTTCGGTGGTTCATAAACACGTTCTTGTGACTGTGCTTCAAGTATAAAGGTTGCATCTCTTCTTCACAAATTGGGCATCACTGTTCTCCTTTCACCTTGTACCCCGAAAGGTTGCCATAAGCCGGAAAATTGTTAACGATGCAGAAAATCATCGCTCGTAGAGTGCAGTTTGAACCACTGCAAGCATCGAACATTGCAACTCCGTTATCCCACAGTAATTTCAATTCTTCAATCAAGGGAGCCATGTACACTTCTAAGTCATCTCCGGGGTTGTCTAGGGCTCGAGATTAGCAGCGGCATAAGAATGTATTTGCACCGCATGCACAACCAGGGTGGAAGGTTGTAGATGGACAGAAGGACGGGCCATGAACTTCGTTGACTGTTCTGGGATCCAAAAGGGTTCATCCCGTCAGTACATAGAGCTAGCCGAAGGTTTCTGGATTCTTCCCCGAAAGTAGGGAAGCTTTTATCAAACTTATGCCACTGCTCGGCATCAGTAGGATGTCTAATTAAGCCGTCCTTTTTCCTACCTTCCGCATGCCACCTCAAGTTCTTTACGTCTTTCTTAATCGAAAATAAACGTCTGAAATGAGGCACAATGGGAAGATACCATAGCACCTTCGCAGCAGGCCTCTGCTTGTGCTTCTTTGAGGTAACATCGCTGTCCACTGTGCCTTCAATCTCCTTGTAGCGTGACTTCCCGCATATTGGACAGTTGTCCAAGTCTGAATACTCATTTTGGAACAAGACACAGTCATTCGGACATGCATGGATCCGTTGATACTCTAACCCTAAAGGACACATCAACTTCTTAGCGTAATAAGTGGACTTTGGAATTTCATATCCCTTAGGGAACATCCTCGATAAGGCTTCCAACAGATCACTAAAACTCGAGTTTGTCCAATTACCCTTCGCCTTTATGCTGAATAGCGTGGACATAGCGGATAGTATGGAGAAATCCTCGCAACCAGGATACAAGGGAGTCTCAGCAGCCTTCGCAACACGCACATAACAATTAGGATCATCTGACAATTGTTCCTGTAAACCACCTACCATCTCACTCGTTTGATCTTCATCTCTCTCACTTTCACTACCTTCGGGCGCCCATCCATTCTGATCATTATTCACATCGTGCAACGCCTCGTCGGCTTCATTATCGTTATCACCATCATCGTCCCGTTCCTCTACCGACTCCACCCTCATAGGTTCCATGTTCTCACCGTGCCAATACCATACATCATACCCTTGTTTAAACCTTCGTCGTAGCAAGTGATCCTCTATGATAGCAATATCGGTCTATTTTCTTACATTGTTGCAGTCATGAAAAGGGCATAAAATATCGTCAACTCTAGGTCTAGTCCTACGGTGTTCACAAGCTACCCTACAAAATTCTTGTATCCCATTAAAGAAATCTATGGTCGATCGATCCCCATACATCCAACGACGCCGTGAATCCATTCTAAAGTAGTCATTAAATTAAATAAGGTATGATTAGCCTATAGGAACAATACTGTGAATATTGTTAAGCGGTACAAAAAGCCTATAGGAACGGTAATGTTCTAGCATGCCTGTTAGGCCGGAATATGAATTATCTACCTCTTGTTGTTATTTTTCATTGTTGTTGATTTATAACAACAATTATTGTAGTTTTGCATTGTATTGTTATGTTAATTTTATAATAAGAACAATCTTCTTCACGACAACAATTACAATCATCACAACAACACTGTGATTGGTGTTCTAGATTTTAAAGGTTGAAATTACAGATCTACAACATCAGCAAAATAACAAGAGCACTTAAAGAGGTGTGGACATTATATCTCAATTGGTAAAATAGCAAGAAAGCAACACATTGTATTTTCATTCTGGTTCAGGCATTCTATCGAACACTTCGCGGGCATAGATGTACCTCCGTCAGTTTTTAATTAAAATCAACGAAAATCAATCCGGGTTGCATAATTTATCAATCTCAGCAGTTGAATACAAGCATTTATATGGGAATTTCATCAAAGAATGGCAGTTTAAAAAAACTTGGAAATACGTACTGTAGGTGGTGAGTGTTGGCTGTCGGCAACGATGCCAATGTGGAGAAGATGGCAATGTGGTCTGAGGCAGGGTATGTGGTGGGAATGGTGAGATGGTTTGGGGTGGTTAGCAGTGGTGGCAACATAATTCAAGGCTGTAAATGCAGGTGTGCGCGCAGCTTGCAAAGTGAGTTCGAATGAGGGTGTTTTGTTAGTCCCAGGCATATATTGGAAGATAAACCAAATACAGAAGCAATTGCACCGGCCAAATCCACATAACCGGAGCAATAGATTTTTTTGATGCGGCCTTTATAATTAGCCGGTGCGACAAACCTCTTGCTTATTACAAATTTGATGCGGCTTTAGGTAATAGCCGGTGCAAATATGTATTTGATGTGGCCTTTATAGATAGCCGATGCGACAGACCTCTCGATAATTACTTATTTGATGCGGCTTTAGGTAATGGCCCGTGCAAATAGGTATTTGATGCGGCCTTACCCAAAAGCCGGTTCAAATGATCATTCAGTAGGATTCTCTTGCATCGGATCCTTATTACTGGCCGGTTCAATTGCGTATTAGAAACGGTCTTTTATTTTCATCCGGTTCAAATACCATTTTGCAGCGGTTTTGTATAATGCGCGGTTCTAATGGGACGGTGCAAATAGTGTTTTTTCCACTAGTGGCTAGCTGATAGGATTATCTTAGGACCCGATCTAATTGAGCAGACAACAGAGGTTGTGAGGGGGATACGGAGACGGATGGAAGAGGCACAAGATCGTTAGAAGAGTTACACAGATCTAGGACGCTGAGACTTTGAGTTTCAAGTTGGCAATTGGGTGTTGTTGAGAGTCTCGCCAGTTAGGGGAGTGAGGAGATTTGGGATCAAGGGGAAGTTGAGTCCTCGATTCATTGGACCATACGAGATTGTTGAGTGAGTTGGGAAGGTAGCGTACCTCCTTGCGTTACCACCCGAGGTGGGCTAAGCACACGATGTCTTTCACATCTCCTAGCTTCACAAGTTTGTTTCCGATCCAAGCAAGATCGTTCGACTTAACGAGGTTGAGTTAGACACGAGTTTAGAGTACGAGGAACATCCGGTAGCCGTGATTGATGAGAAAGAAAAGGTTCTGAAGAACAAAATGATTCGGATGGTGAAAATCCTTTGGTCGAGGCATGGTCGAGAGGATGCCACTTGGGAGATCGAGGATTTGATGCGTGCCAAGTACCCGGATTTTGATTTGTGACTCGTGACTTGAGGTAATCCTTGTTCATTTCCGCTCTTCCTTATTGTTTGATTTCGAGGATGAAATGACCTTAAGGAGGGACGAATGTAAAGCCCCAATTATTCCAAGCCCATTTATGTAGGCCCAACTAGCCGGCTGATATTTATTCATTGCCTTTTACCCTACTCACTTTACTGTTTCATTACATCTCACCCATTTCCAGCAGCCACCTCGTTTTCCCCTTATGCAAGTCATTCTCTCTGAGTGGGTTTGAGAAGGAGGCAAGAGTGAGATAGTGTTGGTAGGTGTTGTTGAGGTCACGCAGAGGAAGAGGTAAGCCTTGGTATTTTTTTCTCTTCTTTTCCTTGCTATTGAAGTTCGGCTCGGTCGTGGTGGAGTCTAGGGAGTGTGATTTTTGTGGGTGTTGATGAAAATTGTGTTTATAAGTAGAAAATCAGGGCTGGAATCGAGTTTAGAAGCTGAGCATTTAATTCTGCACTGTTATTAAGCAAGGGATAGATATAGCTATATGTATATCTACATACTGTAATTCCATTTCCATTATTCTAGGTTTATGTATCTTTAATCCCTGATGACAACGATGATTTCCACTGTGGGTACACCACGAAGAAATATTCACTGCGGAAAAAGGGGAAGCAAGAATACATCTCCGCGATAGGAAGGTCTCTGTGGTGGAAAAAATTGTCGTGGTCTTACTCATTACCGCAATATTCTATTCTCTGGCCCCGTGGTGAGTCGTGACCTTCGGCTGTTAAATGCTGTTGTTGGTTTGTTCAAGTGTTTTAATCAGAATACTAGTATGCTAGTGAGACTTGATATATGCATATGTGTTCTACCTTGATGAGTATATATACTTGGCGATTAGTTGTTGAAACAAAGGGAATGATTCCTGAATTACGTACACTTGCTCTTTTACGAATCTTATTAGGCTAGAAGCCGAGGCATGAGAACCTAGTGCGTTAGGTTGCCTGTTTGGATGATATTTTCGTATGAGACAATCTGTGTTGTGGCAAGCTATGCTTGTTTATTTATGCCTGGCTGTGAGCATGGCATTGTTTTGCATATATGATTATTTCTGTCTGGCCGTGAGCATGACATAGATTATGCATTCATCAGCATCACCACCTGGCCTTGTGCATGGCGTTCTCTTATCACTGTTGCCTGGCCCTGAGTATGGCATTAGATTCCCTCCACCTGGCCTTGAGCATGGTGTCTAGATGATTCCTCCGCCTGGCCTTGAGCATGGCGTCGAGATGTTACCCGCCTGGTCTTGAGCATGGCGTGGACCGATGTGGGATCACCTGGCCATGTGCATGGTGATGGGTAGGTAGGTGCCGGTCTAGGCATCATTTCTGCATTTGCATATAGGGTAGATAGGTGTATGTTAGGTCATGCGTCATATGCATCTATGTATGTTGCGTGGTTGAAGCACCGTATGGGACTGTGTGATGTTATTATGTGTTGACTGACTTATTCTTATTTGTTATTGCTGTTGCCTGGTTATTATCCTTTCCCCATTTTTCTCTTACACATATTTATCCCTTGCTCAGTACATTGTGTTGGTCCCTATTGCTTTACCTTTTTATAGATCCTCCTGGAGGCGCAGACGCTAATTGATCGGGTTTGGGGGTATGAGTAGACTTATCTGGCTTAGTATAAGATGCATTTCCCATTATGCTTGTTATTTGTTACAGTTATTCATATAGTCTAGTCTAGCTACGTTGTTGACACTGTCGTTATTTCTAATCTATGTTAGGATGTTACACTTTGGTATTTGTGTGACTACTCCCTCGATGATGAAAGACTTAATTAAAGGCATTAACCCTTGTTTGTTCATGTGTTCACTCAGCCTTGTATAAGTGAGTCTAAGCTAGCTGGCCACTAGTTTAGGCAAGCTGATACGGCGGTAGCGCACCAAAAAGGTTTAAATTTTTTTTGAGGCGTTACAAAATCAATGTTTTTGAAAGTGGAATAGGCATCTAATATGGTGAATTAGTGGTTCATCGATTAGTTTGAATGGACATCAAACCTTTTTGTTCCTCTCTTATAACAAAACATATATATTAGTTCCCATACACACCATGCAAAACCTCAGTTAGTTCCCATCTTAA
>MAYD01483095.1:0-10181 GCA_001909325.1 Ruellia speciosa
GGGTAAGGCTATGCCTTATTGGTTTTGGTGAGGTTGAATGAACATATGTGTTTAACTGTTTGGGTGCTTTGCATTTCAATTATTCTTGTATGTTCTGAACTCTAGATCCTCCTAGCATTTTGTTAATCGGCTTGTATTAAGTGGCCAAGTCCCGGACGTGGGACATTTTCTTTTGGTTATTGTAAACTGTTAACTTGCAGCCTGTAATAGAATCAGGTTTTGTTTTGCATGTTTTGAGTGACTGTCGGTTTCCAATTTTAGCATGCTGAGCTGTGATCAGGGGGACCAGTTCCCTGAAATCCAGCGTACTCTGATAAGGTTAGAAAACGGTTAGCCTG
This sequence comes from Ruellia speciosa, assembly GCA_001909325.1. Lineage (NCBI taxonomy): Eukaryota > Viridiplantae > Streptophyta > Magnoliopsida > Lamiales > Acanthaceae > Ruellia > Ruellia speciosa. The sequence continues at coordinate 339 of MAYD01483095.1, forward strand.
AGCACCGAGCTTATTAAGGGTTAGGATAAGAACCCGAGATAAGTTAGGTGTGGCGGTAACATTTCGTCCGGTTGCAGAATCGGGGTGTTACAGGCACAGTACATACTTTAATAAAGACTCTGCATGTATGACATAGGAATGTTTGTCTTGTAACAAACATTTGAAATTAACAATTAAGATGAATCAAACTGCATATTCAAGCTGTTCTTAAAGAATCCTCAAACCGTTCATAAAACCTTCAAATTGTTCATCCAAGAATACTTGAGTTTGATTTATCAAAAATCATGGGTTTATACTGAAAATATGTTATTCCACTTTTTAAAACCATTAAAATGCCAAGGGTGTAAGTCCCAGAAATATAAAACCCATTAGCATCTTAATGCAGTAAAGTTGCAGATTCCACAGATTTACAAATAAGGGTTTCCATAAATTTTATTCCATTATTTCTCAAAAATAGTGTGTTAATAGAACAAGATCTAATACAATATGGGTTCCCTACCATTTTAACAGCAAGAATAATAAAGAATGTGGGTTTCAACACGCTTTCCTTTCAAGAACAGTTTCATTTTCCAGATTAAAAAAGAAAAACCAAATGTGAGGCAATGCCAGTATGATATTGCTGATGAGTAATGAAATGGAAATAATACTTTAGGAGATTATACCTCAAGTTCTTGAAGAATATTGCTTGGACTTGATGAATTTCTTCAAAGTTAAGAAAATGATTGATGCTAATTTTTGCAGAGGTTGCAGGAAGTTTGGAAGTGAAATGGGGAGAGTTGAAATGCGGCTGAAAACCCTAATTGAGTGTTTGAGGGTATTTATATGTGAATATAAGTTTATTTCCATTTATTTGGATTATTTAGAAAAGCCAAAATCAAGTTTAGAGAAGCATTCACCAAGTATTACGTGTACCAGAGCTCAATTTCACATGGGCGGTTGGAAAAGAGACGTCAAAAATGTAAAGCAATGATGGAAACCATTAATTCAAGGCATTAGAAATGTATACCCCAAAAATGTCGAGAATTGGAGTGAATGGCGAGTATTTTGTAAATTAAAAATATTAGGCCAAATTCTCGCCATCTGAAGAAGGAGGTGTCCAAATCCTACCAAATTTTGTGTGGAGCCTTGTAATGAGTATTGGAATGGTTTCCCTAAAAATGTCGAGAATCTGATGTAATGGCGAGTATCTGCTATTTTTAAAAATACTTGCCAAATTCTCGCCATCACTGTTTCTGCTTCAAGATTTCTTCTGCTGACTTCTGAATTTGAACTCCAATTATTTCATCACTCAAATGTGAAGTCCAAATTTATTTTACTAAGTATAGCCCCCATAATTAATTAATTATTTCTTTGCTAATTAATTAATAACCAGAATTAGGTTTCTACTAACTCCAATTCCAGTTTTACTAATTGTAGCCCTCCTGGACTTAATTAAATTACAACATCAAAATTTCTAAGTGTCGCCCACATGGAATTTAATTTAATTCATCTGTTATTAAATAAATTCCAAAAAATTTCAATTAACCCATAATTTCGTGATTAATTAATCCGGTTAAAATTAATTATTAAATTCTAATCCGGTCTTAAAAATTTGGGGTATTACAGGTCAATACCCTAATTTCTATTAATTCCATTTCATTGGAATTATTTTCTAAATGGGCATTTTAATATTTGGAATTTATGTTTCAAATACCCTTCTATAATTTTTATAAATCATATTAAGGGAGTTTTATTCGCAATTGGATTTTTAAAGTGAGGTATACTTTCTTAAATCCAAACTTTGTTGCACCGTCGATCGTATGCAAGATTGAACCGAGACGATTAAGATATCGTGGACTTAAGTCAAAGATGGACCTAATAAGCACATTCCTTAGAATTAATTATCCTACACAAATTTAATTTGTCTAAGTCTTTTTGACTAAGTTGGAAGAATAATTAATTAGATCTCTTTCACCTTGTAGGTGATTCTGATCGTAACTGTCAGTAGGACTTGCTTGCCGTTTACTGTTCATTAATCAAGACTCTTGATTAAGGTATGAACAACACATACGAGCAACCATAAGTCCCACTTAAATTGGAAGTGCCGAATATTAATCGGTCGGGTAAATTTAAATTGCATTGTAGCCAATTTAATTATTTTACCCTATGGTTATTTATCATTGAATGAATATGGAGATTTATTTATTCTTTGATGTGTGGTTTATTTATTTGCCTATGTGTCCATATGCATAAATTACCTCATATGTAATTGGATTCGCATGTAAGACACTAAGTCGACTGATTACGGGCAAGTGATTTGTATATCTTCGTTCCGAATTGGGTTGAGGCAAATATTCAGATGAACTAAACGGTTAAGCGTATTACATAAAGTGCAATGCATTTAAAAGACGTAATTACGTAAAGTGGAATTAAGAGTGGTGTCAGCATTGTGCTCAAGCTACTGGGGCGTATCCTCTTTAGCTTTTTACCACTAGGGAATTCAGTTTCCAAGTCAGCACATTCTACCCTTCAAAGTCGCGCCAGTAGGGGTTTGCCGGTAATTTAAGAATAGCTCGGAGATAGGGGCGGTCATGTAGATTAGGTTTTACATGCTTGTACTCTGCCCTATTTCCATTTGTTACGAGATGTGAACTGTGGATTCACGGGTCTGTTGATTCATTGGATTACACATTTATAGTTCCTTATCAAATCTGCTGTGACAGCCGTAGGACTGTGGCATGGCTTGGGTGATTCCATCCGTCCGGGACCTAGGTATGTTAGGCTTGGTTATGTCATCGAGGAGAACCAGGTAACTAAGTGGGGTTCCTGGCTATCCAAAATCCACTCTTTTCGGTCACTACTGTAGTTCTCCAGCGTGTGGAGTACGCTAAGTGGGGTCTATCGGATGCTGTGCCACCTCGGTAAGGTGCTAAGCACGCGGATGATAGAGTCCTGAATTGTACCGCAGGTTGAGTCGCGGACTCGGTAGTTAACCATGTGTGTAGTCATGGCTGGCAGTTCCATGCATGACACACATGGCACCCTTTGGGCTCGTGTGGCATTGAAAAGATACGACAGGTGGTTCAGGGTGTTGCCTGTTGTATAAATTTCATTGCATCACTTTTAAGCTGCTATCGCTTATTCGGATTGATATTTATGTGCATACATGAACATGTCTTTTTACTGATGCTATTGCATTACTTTTAAGTCAACCAATTAGTTAGTATTTATGGATATACTGTCAGCTTGGTCAGCAAGACTTGTTGTTTCATTAACTTGTTGTTATGTGCGTGTTCATACTTAGTCTCATGACTAACGATGCTACGTCTTGCATCACAGGTGGTACTTCGGGCTGTAAGGACATCCCTCCAGCTGGTCAGTAGGGGGCGAATTACTATTTGCAAGATTTTTGTGAGGTCAAGAGAACTCGTGATTATTACTGTTGTACTAACCTTCTGTGGTTGCGGGGTTTTAATCTTTTTATCTCTCAAATCTTGTAATTCATTTGTCGGCTTGTATTAAGTGGCCGAGTCCCGATGTAGGACATTCTTTTGGACAACGTTTGTAATAACTATTATTATTTATGAATTCCACATTATGTGTTATTCCACTTTCCAAGTATGATAGCTGTGATCAGATGGGACTTAGCTTCCTGAAATCCAGTGTACTTTGATAGGACAAGATGATTAGGTGAGCCTGAGCACCGAGCTTACGTTGGGATTAGGGATAGATCTCAGTGTAAGTTAGGTGTGGCGGTAACGTGTTCTGATTGTGGAGAATCGGGGCGTTACAAGGTGGTATCAGAGCATATATGCTCTAGTACTTGGAATGAAATTTGGCAACCCAATGTGTTATGTGAAATAAAACTTGTCTAGACTTAAGATGAGTGAGGGGTTTTGGGTTCTCTTTTGTTTGGAGGATGTGCATGTAAGTTGGTGCTGTTGTGGTACTTTCCCTCAACACAGTTAATTGGGTTGATGGCACTGATGAGCACTACGTTTCCCTTCGTAGGATAGGATACCGTCCAGGAGAGCTAGAGCCGCCAGAGATAGGGAGGAGCCGGTTGCTCCTATTGTTGATGGTCAAAGAAGGCCACTGAGGAGGCGTCTATAGGAAACGGGCCTCCTGGGATTCCACAGCCAACTGCTGGGAATCAACCTGGGCAGCAAGAGGTGTTGGTTGCACCTGCTATAAGTGACCAGTTCACACAGTTTATGAACATGATGATGGCCCAGATGGCCCAGAATCAATAGGTTCAGAATCAGAGGGCTGAGGTCGATCCGTTTGATAAGGTGGCCAAGCACCACCCGCCATAGTTTCTCGGGCTGCTAGAGCCAGCAGAACTTCAGAACTGGACTTACCGTATGCAGGAAATCTTTAGGGTCACGAGATGCCCTGAAGATATGAAAGTTGATATCGGAACATATCAGTTTGGCAACGAAGCTCGTCGCTGGTGGATGATAGTGGGTGAAGAAAAGAGGGCAGACCGAGCCTACAACTGGGAAAGGCTTGTGGCCGATTTGAAGGCCAAGTTCTACCCTGCATTCATGCGACGTTAGAAAGTTGATGAATTCAGGAATCTGAAGATGACCAAGGGCATGACCGTGTCAGAATATCATGCCAAGTTTGTGGAATTGTCACACTACCTGACAACTGGAGGCAGAGATGAGGATTTCCTCATGGAGCAGTTTGAGATGGGACTGCCGACCTACCTCCAAACAGCCATTTCAGAGCATACTCATCGTAGCGTGCAAGAGATGTATGAGCGGACAGCAAATATCTCAAGAGTTTTGAACAAAGTTCGCAGTGAATAGTATCATCGAGACAAAGCTCAGGATGAGCAACAGAGAAAAAGGCAGAAAGGCATCGTGATCAAATATGCCCAGCCTATTCAGTCAGTGAGGCCAAGTGGTCGAAGGGATCAGCAGAGTCAGTCGTAGAGCAAGAGTAAGGGCAAGGGCAAGGCCACCTAAATCGAGAAATTTCGAATCGGATGCCCGAAATGTGGGAAGAGTCATTACGGCCGCACATGTGACGGTTCCCCTCTCATCTGTTACAATTGTGGCCAAGAGGAACATACGAGAGTAAGATGTCCTAATCCCCCACAACAGCAGAATCCGGGACAGAGACAGCAACTGCAATAGCCGCAACAATTGAGTGGCCCTCAGAATCGAGGAAAACAGATCATGCAGGCCCCAGCGTACAAGCAAAGGGGCAGATTGAATGTGCTGAACCGCACAGAGGTGGACGACTGAGCCGACATTATTAACGGTACATTTTCAATCTTTGATAAACATGCTTTCATTCTATTTGATTCTGGTGCTTCATGTTCATTTTTGTCTTCGCGTTTCTCTTCCTTGTGTGACCCTTTGTCAGCTGTAGAGATTCGGATGGTAGTAGCGCTACCCTCCGGTGAGGCAATTCCTTCCAATAGGTTGTTCCAAGGTGTCCCCATTAAGATAGATGGCGTAGAATTCCCTTCAGATCTCGTAGAATTTCCTCTATCAGACTTTGATGCAGTGTTAGGGATGGATTGGTTAGGACAGTTTGGTGCCAGAATCGACTGTCGCAGTTAGAAACTCTCACTCAAGAGTAAGAAAGGACCGAGGATAACCTACAAACAGAGACCTAAGGAACCGATAGTGAGGATTGTCACAACTGAGAAACTTCAAAGTTTGGTCAGAAAGCGGTACTCATTATTCTTATGCTTAGTCTTCGATTTGAATTCAGATGTGTCAGATTTGGAAGAAAGACCAGTGGTGAAAGAATTCCCTGAGGTGTTTCTAGCTGAAATACCAAGAATGCCACCGGACAGAGAGATTGAGTTCACAATCGATCTTGTCCCAAAAATGCGTCCGATCAACAAGGCACCGTACCGAATGGCACCAACAGAACTGAAGGAGTTGAAAGTTCAATTGCAAGAATTGCTGGATAAAGTACATCAGGCCAAGTAGTTCCCTTTGGGGCGATCCGGTCTTGTTTGTCAAGAAGAAAGATGGTAGTCTACGGCTGTGTATAGACTACCGTGAATTGAACAAGGTAACGGTGAAGAACAGATACCCGTTGCCCTGGATCGACAATCTTTTTGATCAGTTGAAAGGTGCAAGTGTCTTCTCTAAGATCGATTTGAGATCAGGTTACCACCAACTCAAGATCGCAGAGAAAGACATCCTCAAGACAGCGTTTAGAATACGCTATGGGCATTTCAAGTTCACAGTGATGCCCTTCGGACTCACCAATGCACTACAGTCTTTATGGACTTGATGAACAGAGTGTTCCGAGAGTTTTTGGACAAGTTTGTGGTCGTCTTCATTGATGACATCTTGGTCTACTCTCGAAGTCTGGAAGAACACGCCGAACACTTGAGGAAAGTGTTGCAGCCACTTAAGGACAATCAGCTGTATGCAAAATTGTCAAAGTGCGAATTCTAGTTGGATCGCGTGGCCTTTTTAGGACATATTGTCACCAAAGAGGGAGTGTCAGTGGACCCGGCGAAGGTTGAAGTGGTTCAGAACTGGGCCACTCCGAAGAATGTGACAGATATTCGTGCCTTTCTGGGATTGACCGGAAGGTTTGTGGACAAGTTCTCGAGCATCGCAAGGTCGATGACACAGCTCACCAAAAAGAATGCGCCTTTTTAATGGAATGAAAAGTGCGAGAAAGCATTCCAAGAGCTGAAAAAGAGATTGACAACTGCGTCAGTGTTGACCTTGCCAGTTGACGGCGTGGAATTCGACATCTACACGGATGCTTCGAAGGATGGCATCGGTTGTGTTCTGATGCAAGATAGAAAGGTGATAGCATATGCTTCGAGACAGTTAAAGAAGCATGGGGAAAACTATCCTGCTCACGAGCTAGAGATGGCTGCCGTGATTCACGCCTTGAAGATATGGAGACACTATCTCTATGGTGTGAAGAGCATAATCTATACAGATCATAAGAATCTGAAGTATATCTTCTAGCAAGATAAGCTCAACTTCAGATAGAGGCATTGGATGGAACTAGTCAAGGATTATGACTGTGACATCCGTTACCACGAGGGAAGGCGAACATGGTGGCAGATGCCTTGAGCAGAAAGTCAGAACACATAGCAAACTTCTTCGTGTTGAGGAAGGAGTTGTGGAAGGAGATCCGACGGATGGGGTTGGAGATCATGGAGTTTGGTGCTCCACGGGTTTAGTTGAACTCTTTGATCATCACCCCAACAATCTATGAAGAGATTGTTCGGAAGCAAGCTAAGGATGAAAAGCTTGCGAAGATCAGGGAAAAAGTGTTGAGAGGCTAGGCCAAGTCTGAATTCACCATTCACGAGGATGACAGCCCCAGATTCAAGGGACGATAGTGTATACCCCATTAGTGTGGTGAGTTGAAGCGCACTCTCCTTGAAGAAGCGCACAACACACCGTATTCGATTCATCCGGGAGGCACCAAGCTGTACAAGGATTTGAAACAGAACTTTTGGTGACCTGGAATGAAAAGGGAAATAGTTGAGTTTGTGGAGAGGTGTTTGACCTGTCAGAAAGTGAAAATCGAACATAAGAGGCCTATGGGTCTTGTTCAATCACTTGAAGTCCCTCAGCGGAAATGGGAGTCAATATCAATGGACTTTGTGACAGGGTTGCCACGGCTCATGCATTTATGCATCTCACATCATGTGAACACTTTTGAAAAATGAAAAGGAGCCACATAGGCGAATCATTCAGGGCGATGCCCATGACTTTGAAAATTCATGCTTTTGAAAATTGCATTTGAATATCCCTAGACATGTAAAGGTACGTCAGGAAGTAACGTATAAAAACATATGGGAAAGTTTATGTATGTAAAGAGGTGTCTGCAGCTCCACCTAAGACATACATAAATGATTGTGTTGTTTAGAGATATCTAAAATCTTGAAACGCGACTTTAAGGTTTCCTTTGATTGTGAAGGTGAATATACCTTATATGTTTTGATTCTCTGGTATGAGAAAACGTTTTAAAGCTTGTAAATGCTTTTGAAATTTGCAGCTGATTGTGTAAAATCAGTTACCCATAGATAATGGGAAATGTGACTATGTGATTATGTGATTGTTCATTGGGATAGGAACCAATTTATGATTGCGATAGATGCCGCAATAAGGTTTAGAGATTCGAATCCTTAGAAGATCTTTGGAGCCAAACTTAGAATTCTGAGGATGAAATTAATCCAATTGGGGGAGATTGTAAGACTCCGTATTACTCGACCGGATTAGAATTTATTAATTAATTTTAATCTGATTAATTATGTAACGCCCCGTTTTTCCACGTACGGAACCGTTATGCCACCCCTAACTTATAGGAAAGCTCTACGCCTAACCTCCCATAAGCTCGGTGCTAAGGCGAACCAAATTCTCTAACAAAACCTATCAGAGTACACGGGATTTCAGGAAGCTTGGTCCCCTCTGATCACCGCTCTCATCACAACTCAGAATAAAAGACTAACACGTTGACACAGAATTAAATTACAAATCGAGTCCAACTATTCTATTACAATCTAATAGTCTCACACCGAGACATCGGCCGCTAAATACAAGCCGATTCTATACATTTCGTTTCCAATGAATTACATCAAAATAAAACAAATGAAAGAAAAGGTTAGCACAATAATAATAATAAATGCAGCGGAATTAAATCACGTAAGGCACATAGGAAATTTAATAACTCCCTCAACCTCACATCGACACTTAGGAACCCCTGTGTTCCCAAATCCTTCTAGAGCTGAAGGTAAATCCTCCAAGCCTAGATTACCTGCGATACATGAGCAGTATCGTTAGTCGAAACGACTAAGTAAGGACTCACACATGCCAAGTTAATGCAATTTAGAAATCGCATGACCCAATTGGGAATATCTCCAATATATTCACCAAATGGGTAGTTCGAAAATATGCAACAGGATAATAATAATATCGTGAATGCATATTTTAAGAAATGCACTTTAAATCCAATGCATAAATCACACAATCCGTCAATTCCAAGTACCTAAGCCACTCTACAGTTGCGGCACATCTCAGGACAATACCTATCACATATCCGCACCATGCGATATAGCTAAGGTAGGACCCACTTAGCGAGCTCCACAACGTGGTGAAACTCAGGATTTGACTAATCCGAGCTGCAGTGCGGTACAACTGTACACACACATTGAAACATAATACAACCAAGGCAACATCTACACGGTACAAGTGAAAAGACTTTCTCATTGTACTCGCGTAGCGAAGAAGCCGAAACCGAAGAAAAAGAGAAAACACTATCTCAGAGTCTGACAATGACAGGCATGCACAATGCACACATAAGCACATAGACACACCATAACAGCAATGAAACAATTGCTAAATGCACGAAGCAGACAAGACAATCAACAGATCATCATAATATCAATATCAATCAAGATAAATAAATAAATACGCACAAATATTTTAATTTACCCGGCCAATTAGAAATTGGCACTTTAATGATTAATGGGACTTATGGTTGCCCGAGTGTAGAGATCCTTACCTGTATCCACAGTCTTCTGAAACTCTACTTTAATCACTTGATCAACTGAAGCTCTAGTCCCAACCTTGTGTCCAAGTTCTCCACAGGAACTTCAACCACTGGACACAAAACCAAACAAACAAACATTCATCCCTCTATTTATAATCTTAAAAGATTATAGACATTGAACCCTAATGTCTAGGGATAATTAAATCCATCATCCTATGGGTTATACTGTCGAAATTCCTTTGCATCTTACAAAGAAATTCTAAGTCACGATTAGGTCCATAGGAATGTGAAAGAATGGGAATATCGATTAAGTTCCCTCAATCGGCCCTGGAATATTCTTATTGGAATATTCGTACTAATGCTCAC
>MAYD01483499.1:0-10500 GCA_001909325.1 Ruellia speciosa
TATAAAAATGGACACGTTGAAATTGTCGCAAACGATCAAGGTAACCGTATCACCCCTTCATGGGTTGCTTTCACCGATGGTGAGAGGTTGATTGGAGAGGCTGCAAAGAATCAGGCAGCTGTTAACCCAGAGAGGACTATCTTTGATGTCAAGAGACTTATTGGCAGAAAGTAATTTCTTTTGTTCCTCGCTGTCTATCAATGTATGATACAGTATAATCCTGATGAGTGTCATTATTGTGACTCTGATAATTATTGTTCCACAGGTTTGAGGATAAAGAAGTTCAAAGGGATATGAAGCTTGTTCCATACAAGATTGTGAACAAGGATGGAAAGCCCTACATTGAAGTCAAGACCAAGGAGGGTGAGACCAAGGTCTTCAGCCCTGAAGAGATTAGTGCCATGGTGTTGACAAAAATGAAAGAGACAGCTGAGGCTTATCTTGGAAAGAAAATTAAGGATGCAGTTGTCACTGTTCCTGGTAAGTTTGTTTGCGGTGAAGCATCAATTAACCAGAGAACCTCTTGCAATTACTGATTCTTTTGTTCTCTCCTGCAGCTTACTTCAATGATGCCCAAAGGCAGGCAACCAAAGATGCAGGGACAATTGCTGGCTTGAATGTTGTGAGAATTATTAATGAACCAACGGCTGCAGCAATTGCATACGGTTTGGATAAGAAAGGAGGTGAAAAGAATATTCTTGTCTTTGACCTTGGTGGTGGAACATTCGATGTCAGTATCTTGACCATTGATAATGGAGTTTTTGAGGTTCTTTCGACAAATGGAGATACTCATTTAGGAGGTATGAGGCTTATTTCATAACTGCATTCTTTATTTGCCATATTTCTGCATACATATTAGTATGATATTTTTGTGGTTTGAGGCTGGTGGGGGATTTAAGCTTCTGCATCCTAGAAATTTCAAGCATATCAACGAATCTTAAATATCTTACATAGACTCTCTACCATTCTTGCTCTGCAGGTGAGGATTTTGATCAGAGGATCATGGAGTACTTCATTAAGTTGATCAAGAAAAAGCATGGGAAGGACATCAGTAAAGATAACAGAGCACTTGGCAAGTTAAGGAGAGAATGTGAGCGAGCAAAGAGAGCTCTGAGCAGCCAGCACCAGGTCCGAGTGGAGATTGAGTCTCTCTTCGATGGCGTTGATTTCTCTGAACCTCTTACAAGAGCTCGTTTTGAAGAACTGAACAATGATTTGTTCAGAAAGACCATGGGCCCTGTCAAGAAGGCCATGGAAGATGCTGGTTTGGAGAAGCGCCAAATTGATGAAATTGTTCTTGTTGGTGGAAGCACCAGGATTCCCAAGATTCAGCAACTTCTGAAGGATTATTTCGATGGCAAGGAACCAAACAAGGGTGTCAACCCAGATGAAGCTGTTGCTTATGGTGCTGCTGTCCAAGGTGGAATCTTGAGTGGAGAGGGAGGTGATGAAACCAAAGGTATTGTCTCTTTTCATATCATTCTTAAACTAGTTGGCTTGTAACTAATGTTTTTGTATGTTGATTAATGCTTTAAAGTTGGAATTTTTTTCGTTGTCTAACGTGCCTCGGCTTGCCATCAGATATTCTTCTCTTGGATGTGGCTCCACTGACCCTCGGTATTGAAACTGTTGGAGGAGTGATGACTAAATTGATTCCAAGAAATACCGTTATTCCCACCAAAAAATCCCAAGTTTTCACCACTTACCAGGATCAACAAACCACTGTTTCAATTCAGGTATGGCTCAATATTTGATACATGAAAATTCAAGAATGTAGCATTGCTGATTCATCTCTGTGTGAAAGATAACATGGTATTCATGTAATGTCACAGGTTTATGAGGGTGAAAGAAGTCTTACAAAGGACTGTAGGTTGCTTGGGAAATTCGATTTGACAGGGATAGCCCCAGCCCCAAGGTTAGGACCTTAGTAGTATAGGCCTCTGTCTGTGTCTCTGTGCCTGTATTCCATCTGCACAATTCCATGCATGCGACTAACTGATTGCAACTTTTTGTGTGAACAGAGGAACACCTCAAATTGAAGTGACTTTTGAGGTTGATGCCAATGGTATTTTGAATGTGAGGGCAGAAGACAAGGCTTCCGGTCGAGCTGAGAAGATCACAATCACCAATGACAAAGGCCGTTTGAGCCAAGAAGAGATTGAGCGCATGGTCAAGGAAGCCGAGGAATTTTCAGAGGAAGACAAGAAAGTGAAAGAAAGAATCGATGCCAGAAACAGCCTGGAGACATATGTTTACAACATGAGGAACCAGATCAATGACAAGGACAAGCTGGCAGACAAATTAGAGTCAGATGAGAAGGAGAAGATCGAGACGACTACCAAGGAGGCCCTCGAGTGGTTGGACGATAACCAAACGGCTGAGAAAGAGGACTATGAGGAGAAGCTCAAGGAGGTAGAGGCAGTGTGCAACCCAATTATCGCAGCTGTTTATCAGAGGTCTGGTGGTGCTCCTGGTGGCAAATCAGAGGATGAAGATGATGATGGCCATGACGAACTATAGAATCAATTTTTTTATTTTATTTTATTTATTTATTTCGTTATAATGTTTACATATGGATGGGGCTTCTTTTAGCTGCATTTTTTTTCCCCTCAAACCCATTCATGCGTCCAAGTATTCAGTTTTCAGATGGGGTTGAACATGTTTCTATATACCCCTAATTCTGGGAAATGAAAAGCAGTTTTTTTATGGTCACTTGTTAATTTTGATAAGCCTTGTCTTGATCCATAGCATTTAGAATTGAAGCATTGGGAATAAGCATATGTGGCAAAAGCCCAGTGTTTCCTTTAACCCATAGGATACACAAACAAGTCACACCATTGAGCTTCAACAAGATTACTAGCATATGTGAATCTGCAAATAGCTATATATGTGCTTCTTTATCCATGTACCATGGCAAGCAGCTCGACTCACAAAGATCGCTGGGAGTAGCCACCGAATAATGCATGCCATTTATTGTTTTTCTAATAACTTCACAAGCTCTGTGCTTCTGTAGCATCTACCTTAGCATTACGTTGGTGTTTCATAAGATATAATTTTAATCTTTAAGCTGGTCAGCAAAACTATCCAATGGCCAAAGATGGGATTAGCAGCACAGCCTCATTGAAGCCCAAAAGCATTATTGAAGGGATTCATTAATCCCACCATAGTAAATTGGATGGATTAATCAAGAATTTAATTGAATAATGAAGGGTTAAATATGACAAGTATCTATTATGTTCCAATTTTAATGTGTACAAGGAAAGGAACGTGAACTAGATGTCCTAGTCCAACGGAAAGTCGCTTCTATGGCAACCTTGGATCTCCATGCCCGAATCTTCACGCATATCCCCGGCCACTGCTCCAAAAGTCCTTGATAGGAATCCTACTTCCATCACATCTTTTAACGCAACGGGGCCTTATGACCACCACCTGCTCTAGTCATGGCCTCCATAGCCATAGGTCACGGCCCAGAGTCTGCCAAGCCCAACTGCATGGACATGCCTCGGGATTTGAATAGTTAACGCAATGCTCCCAAAACAGTGTTAATGAATTAATAATTTTACCATTTGGCTCGAGCAGTCATTCTGAGAACCGATGCCCGGGGACTCATAAAAAATAGCCTCACGACAGCTTTCGGTGGAACTTCAATGAATGTTTCGAACGTAAATGTACAGAGGAGTGGACTATATACACGCATCCAACGTCGCCCAAATTCTCAAATATTGTTAATTGGGATTCTTACCCTTATGGGCCCAAATGTCTGAACAAAAGCTCATCAAGAACGTGCAACAGAATAATGAACAAACAAGCACTATGCTGGATTTTCTTGGCAGAATCAGCTACCATTGGCTTCAGAAATCCTATGTCATAGACAGGGGTGAAGTTTGGATGGAACAATCCAAAGTTCCTCTCGCAAGTCGGACCGGGCTTCAGATCTTCATTAAAAAGTGCAAAAATGTAGGTCTCAAATTTCCTGTTAGACATGAGGGGTGTCCCAATGCCTGATGTCACATGCTGCATCAGTTTCCTGTTGTACTCCGCTGCACTCTCTACATCAACCCCAACTTGCCCAAAGTCCCCTCTGGAGGGCCATCCTGTTTCGGCAATAACAATGTCGATATTGTTGAATCCAAGGCGGTTCATGGCGGAGAAGACAGCATCTAGTTGGGCATCGAGCATGTTGGCATAGGTAAGATTGGTGTTCTCATCAAACACGCCGTTGTTAGGCCTGAAAAGGGCGTAATCCAACGTGTTGTTGGAGCAACCAAAGAAAGGGTAGGGATTGATCAAGAAAGGGGAATCAGTGGAATTTAAGAAGCCAAGCAGTGGTTTAAGGATATAAATGTCATAGCCCTGCCTGAACTTACCGGTCGAGGGGGGGCTTGAGGTTGATAGAATGCCTAAAGAGTGTGGGGTTGAGATCTTGATTCTTTGATCCAAGGACTCTTCAATTAGGGCAGTGTGGAGGGACTGCATTGCAGGAACAAGATTCATGATCAAAAGCTTGTTGGCAGTGGAAATTACTTCATTGCCAACAAGGATTCGGATAATGTTGGTTGCACCAACATATGGCAGAATGTTGATTTTCACCCATTGTTGGGCAAAATCGAACCTTGTGAGGTTCTCGATTTGGTCATTTGATACAGTGACCGAGATGGCAACCCCCGTGTGCGCAAATGCTCTAAGCATTTCCGGGTTAGCATCAAAGAATCTTACACTGCTGATGACTGTGGAGTGTGTCAAGAAATGCGCAACTTCTGTTGGATGGGGGAGGTTGTCAGCCAGCGTGCCATAGTTCACCCCGATGGACCCCTCCACACCTGCAAAGGAAATTTGAATTACTTAGCATAATCTGCAGTCATGTTTATGCACTTTTATGTGGATTCATATAATGTAGACAAGACATACATACCTTGGGTGTAGATTGACACTAGTAGACACAATGCTGATCCAAGGACCTCAAAAACCAGACGTATATGAAACAATTTCGCCATGGCTGATGTAAGGCGGTGACTGTTCAGTGATTCGTTACTTGGGTTTTGAATGTTGCAGAAGAAGAGTGTGTATAGGAGATACTTTTCTTTGTCCAGGGGAGTAAAAGAGGAGTGTGCACTGAAGTAAAGAATATTGAGGACTTGGGAAAAATAGGTTTTATAGGGTTGTTCTTTTTCCAATTTCAGAAACTAATAAACAGAAAGAGCTCATGTAGAATAAATTAGCAATCTTTTATGTTATGACACTATTAATGGGACCAGAAAGTAAATTGTATTGACAAGGAGCTCTTCCTCCAGATAAAGTACAGCCAGCATCAAGAATTAAACAGATAAACAGCCAAACTTGAGGAGGATTTGATTCCGACAGAAGATTGAACTGAAAGAGACAAAAATTGATAGCTTTCAGGCATAGAAGAAAGGAAGCTATCGACATCCCAAGTTAGCTCTTCCTTCATCGTCTATGGTCTTATTTATGCAGAGCTTCTGGAGATCAATATAACCGATGATGGTATCCTCAAAGTCAGCACCTTGAAGTTGGGCACCATCAAAGGTTGATCCCGAGAGAACGGTATTCTTAAAGACGGCCCCCTGCATATCAGCATTCCCAAAATTCACACGGTCCACCACAGCATTAGTGAAGTCTGTGCCTGCAACGTGCAGACGCTTCAGTTTTTCAGCTATTTTAAACACCTTTTGCTTCCAGAAAATGTAAAATTATTAGATTACCCTTAAAACTAGCTCCAACAGCATATGCCTTTGACATCACTACTTCAGACATGTCTGCGCCATCAAATTTGGCCTCTGCCATGAGGGCTGCAGCCAAAGACTTCCCCCTAAGGTTGGATTTTTCATTGGTGTAATCACAGAAGCGAAGATCAAGTGGTACGTCATAAACCCCATTTGCTTGGCCGATTGTGTTGCCAACAAAGGCACGCTCGCACCTATTCGGTTCTTTTGACAATGGTGGCAGCTTCTACAGACAAATCTCAACAAAAAATTCAACTACTGACAAGCAAATAAACATTCAACTACACTCAAAACATCAAACCCGACAGGATAAGGAACATATATATCTGCATTTCTTACTGAGTAAAAAGAATGCATAACTAAAGGCACTTGAATTTTGGCCTGAATACCAGAAACTACAATTGCTATTATGAATTCGAGGCATTAGAACATGAGAAACCAGCTTATAATCTATGAAGAGGGTTAAGATTGGGGTAGAAAATCAAACTCAAGAAATTAAACCAAAATATGAATCCTGTGACAATAATAAAGATCATAGAGCCAAAGGGTCATTGAATCCAGACCTGATTTGCAGCAATCACTGGAGAAACAGCAGTCACAGCCCAAACAGCAAGAATCCCACAAGCTACATTCCTTAGTTCCTTACACACACTGGGCAAACTTTCTGCAGATTTGGGTTCATCCTTCATACCTATTATATACAAAGTTTTGCAAAGGAGCAAACACAAAATCATACTGAAAACATCAAAGCAGCTACCATAAAATTTAATGGGTAACTAAACCGAAAAGAAGGAAGTAGTACAGTCAGCAGAACAGGCAGAAAACTTACAAGAACATCTTATTTGGATGGGCAAGCTAATATGTTGAAGAGTGGATGCAGAATGCTTTTGTTTGGCTGTTAAATTAACGAACGAGAAAGTCCTCTGCTGGAGAGGAATGGAGAGAGTAGCCATTTGCTGGAGTGTTCACTTTTCAGTTTGTGTAATAGCTTTGTTTTGGAGTCAGTGGATACTTATCCATCTGACAACCATCTCTCTGACGTGGCCGATATCCACTTCTAGGCAATACTTCTATTACATAATAGTGAAAATAGATAATATTCCAGAGTATATCTTTTCCCAATTGGATTACTACATGGATATTATTTCAATTGTGCTCTGAGAAACTGTTGAAACAATAAATTTGATGCAATATAACCGACAATTTTAATTCAAATTGTATATGGTAATTATGGATTTCAACGACTAAACAATTTCTATGAACGTAGATCTCTGATCATAGATGGATTCTAAATAGATCAAAGGCCAAACAAAACTTGTTACCCCACAAAGAAAAATTGGCCAAAAACTCTAATTCTGGCCATTCTTCTAGGCGTTTCCAATTTCCTCTGCGTAGAAACCAAAGAATACCCCTCTCTCTACAAATTCTCAGCTCAAATTTGTGGAAAGCAAAGCGAAGAGATGGAGAACACTAGCGGGACCCCGTCGTACTGCGAGAAGATGGATGGCTTAGCACGGTGGCTTGCCACGAGCTTGGCGGCGGCCTTCTTCGCGTCGCTTGAGCGCTGTTCCTGCATCAACATCGACGCCGACGGCGATGAAGAACCCGAGGAGGCGCACGATCGTCCGCTGATGTTTACTAGGTTCCACTCCAATGCTTTTTCCTCCGTCGCCGCCAATCAAGTCGGGAATATCGATTCTGCTCCCTCCGCGGTCCTGAATCCCCCCGCCTAATCGCGATCCTGCTCGTTTTTCCACTTCTTCATGCGATGGTAAATTTAGATTTTGCGGTGTTTCGGTCGTAGAAATTAGGGCACGGTACTACTTTGCAATCCAAGCTTACAGTAGTATATTTCATCCCGCGTAATTTTCATTCTTGTGTTTTCTGAATCTCACATTTGGGTTTCAATAAATCGTTTTGTAATTAGCAGAAAAACCCGGAATGCGCTCAATTTTGCTCATTGCATAATCAACGAAGTTAAGATTTTTCTTATATAAACCCTAACAGAATCAACAGATGGATGATCACATGAATTTCCAAATTAATCATATCCCAGCATAGCATGTGGGAATAGCTGAGTACATTGGATTGCTTTCAGAGGTCTCCTTTGTGAAGAAATCTTGCACAATTTTTAAGTAGAAAGATTGAATTTTGTTAAGCTGCACAGGCAATCCATAGTTATGGAAAGATTGAATTCGCCCGTCTTTGCCTGCTGTAACAATAACCAAGCCCCATGCCTGAAGGCTGGATGAGTTCTGTAGTAAGGAGTTGAACCAAACATCTTCTGGGCTTGAGACGGGAAGGCTTTCCTCTGGCCAAGTCGCGGATCCTTTGGACCTTGAGTTCAATGAATAACGTTGGCCTAGAGAGAAGGAAGTGGATGTCGAATAAGACGTTGAGCTAATAGAACGTTTATGGTGGTGTTTGCTGGAGGGCCGCATGCTTCCCAAGTCCCCGGTTTTTAAACCAGGCCATGGTATGGCGATGGAGGCATCAGAGGGGAAATACTCAAAGGATTTGATGGATTTGGGTTGCGAGGAAGAACACTTTCTTTGTTCCGCGTAGTTCCAAATGTAAATGTTTGAATCCTTAGACGCCGAGACAATGTGTTTTCCATCTGAAGTGAATGACGCAGAAATCTTGTGCCCCTCGTTTTGAAGACCTGTGAACATACACATTGTGAGAAGACGCATGCTTTTGGATCATCGAACAAGTTGAACGATTCAACGAACACATGAAGTACATATATATATATACCTCTGTATTTTGCAATCGCATTTGCCCCATCCAGGATTCTGACGTGTGAATCAGCACAGGTAACCAACACTTTGCTTGGGTCTTGCGGCGAGAACTGCACAGCCAGAACATAAAACATAAGCTAATGAAAAAATCGATCACCAAAGCTACCTAGCAAATCTGATTAAGGGACTTCAACAAGAACCTGAAAGCCGGTTATCCTTTTGCAGAGTGACTTCTTACTGGATAAAGACACCTCTGTTCCAAGCTGAAGGTGTTTGTCTGATGCAAGAAATAAAAAGCCATTGAATGGTACTTTGGGCGCGATATATATGTTCGGGCACACAAAGTTATCCATGAATACAACATAAATGTACCTGATGTATTGAAAAAGCGACAGGTGCCACGGATGGAGCCAATAACACCACCCTGTATTACAAGCAAAGGGATACCTGAATCAACAGGCCTGACATTATGAAGCCCGCAGCGATAACAAATGAAGAATGGCATATAAACAAACCTGACCATCAGGGGAATAAGCAACAGCAGTGATAATGTCCCTTGTGTCAGTCCAGTCGACAACTTTAGAACCACCGATAGCCCAAATTCGAACTTTCCCATCTATTGAACCACTGATGAAGTAATCATCATTGACAGGGTTAAATTGGATGCAAGTCACTGCATAAAATCAAATCTGTTCTTAGCCAAAGAAATCAATACAGCTTGAAACTTACTTTTTAAGTCATATTTCGAGACATATATTTCACAAGTGTGAAAACATTTGAGTAATGCAGCTAGGCCTAGGTGTTATACCATAATCACTGTGTGGGAAAACCCTTAGGCAGTGTTCAGCTCCAACCCGCCACAAACGAACAGTTTTGTCATCTGATGACGAAAGTAAAAACTGCAAGGAAACAAGTTAAAAAGGATAACAGTTAAACATAAAAAGTAACACGAAAGAATGCTAATAGATTTTTTCATATTGTAAGCATACGTTATGCTTCGACCATGAAAGATCCAAAATACCCCCACGATGTCCTTGGAACACATGCAATGGATCCTCCATAATTCGGAAAACCTTTGAAGGCAAGACAACACATGGCAAGTCTTTTGTTCTCATCAGACTTTTGGATTTTTTTATCTTGTATTTTTCCATCATTGATTGTCCTGATTCCGATCGATGATTCTCTGAGAAGTACACACATGATCTCTCATTCTCCACCACTTGCCAGACTCTGACAATCTTATCTTCACCAGCACTAGCTAGGTACTGTCCATCGGGACTGAACTTCATCGCCAAAATCGACCCCACATGGGCATGGATGTCTTGCCCAGAGAAGAGGGCTGAGAGTTCCTTGAACCTTTTTCGACAATGATTAACTCGAACTCTCTGCATCACTGTCTGCCGTGCCCGGCTGGAACCACTCAATTCTGCTTCATCATCTTCCAACTTCGCACCTTTCATACAAGCAAAGGGAAGTAATTTACTCAACCACCTATTCAGTTTATGCGCCGTAAAGGGTTTTCCCCCATCATCCATCTCCAAATATTTAGAGCCAATCTCAAATTTATCAGATGCAAACAATTGTTTTAAACTCATGCATTGAACTTGTCCAAAGCTTTCCTTTTCATCCACAATAAATTCTCTTCCACCATCAATCCTTTCATTTTG
The DNA here is from genome assembly GCA_001909325.1 of Ruellia speciosa. Classification (NCBI taxonomy): domain Eukaryota; kingdom Viridiplantae; phylum Streptophyta; class Magnoliopsida; order Lamiales; family Acanthaceae; genus Ruellia; species Ruellia speciosa. The sequence goes on from MAYD01483499.1 coordinate 10,150, forward strand.
ATTTCTATCTGTTCTATGAGATGAACACAAATCATCGGATTCAGACCTCCAACTTGACCGAGAAGAGGCGCATGACAAAAAATCCTCTTCAATACTTGAGGTTCTTAGAATAGCTCCCCCATTCTCCAAAATTGCATCTCCTATTAAAAGCTCACCATTATCATCATTACCAACTTCTTGTGATCCATTTACCATCCACCTAATGAATTTCCTCCGACGCTCACTAACACTTTGAGGATCATCAATCCACACATCATATTCCCAATTTCTAAAGTGTGGACAATCAGATAAAATATCAGGTTGTTGGACAATGACCGTTTCGCCATCAAAAGGTCGACGTTCTTTATCGCC
>MAYD01484971.1:0-11360 GCA_001909325.1 Ruellia speciosa
ACTCGTAATCAATTTTAATTAAGTGAATGTGAAAATTAAATCACTTTAATAGGATATACTTTTGTTTGGAGGGGAGATGGAATCCAAAAGTTACAAGTTTATTTTTAATAGCATTGGAATCCACTTTTAAGCATGATGCGACAAATAAATAAATATTAAGACAATGTGATGTTATTAAAAAAATGCCAAATTACCTCAACTAGAGTTTTTTAATCAGCACAAATGTAGGGGTAGGACAAATTATTCTCAAACTCATGTCCCACTTGAAACCTAGCCCAAGATGGCCAGATCCATTGCTATCAGATGGCCGGATCTATTGCTAGCCCCAGATGTTCCACTCAAATTTAGTTTAAATAAGCCGAGTAAGAGCATATGTAACAAATCAAATACTTGCTTCATTTTATACTATTTGTGACACACTAATTCCAGTTTTTGACAAATAAAATAATATAAAACGGAGTGTAAAATTTTAATCATACCCGATCACTCAGAGCCTACTTGATTAAGCTCCTTAGTTAATACTACCACATTTTTTTAATTTTTGCAACACTTATCTTTTCACGCTTATCAATACATAACTTTAAACATTAATATCATTAATTATTAATAGAAAAAAAATATATAAAAGTCAAATTGTTGCAAAAAAAATAATAATAACGGAGGAAGTACTAATAAATTCAATTTCAGATCAACTATGCTAGGACTTGAATTACTAGACCGTTCTAGAGCTTCACCTTTTTCTGCTCAAACTTTTGAATCCTATTTTTTATTTTCAAGTTGTGCAAATTGTGAAGAGCAGGATCTTTTAGAGCTCATAATTTTGCCTATATTTAATGAGTAGCCAAGCGAACAAAATCTTTCCCCACGAAAATCACTTGCATAAGCTATTTGATGATTCATGAAACTTAATCAGACACAACATAAAAATGCAATGCTATGCAGTAAATTAGTAGGTATATTTGGGTGTGCTATGCTTAACGTATGAAACCGTGACATATGTGCCTGTGGTTGGCATTTTTAAGGTAGAGTTTTAGTATTAATAATTATTTTAATTATTCCATGACAATACCAAGACATGGCCACAATGCTACACTGAAACTGTATTATTTTTCAGTGTAGGATCTACCAAACTGAATGCAGTGGCATTACAGACAACTAGACCACCATTTGTTGCAACCTGATATTTGTTAAAATGCAGAGATCCATTGGCATATTTAGCACTACTCATTCAATGACCAAATACAGACTTGTTCCTCCTACAGCACCAAAAATATGCACACCATTGCTCAAGAAACAGAACCACTTTGGAGGCAATTATAGGCCCTGAGATTCACCCATCCGAACAGGCTAGATAACTACACAAGTCAATAGATAGAATCATACCTGTGTAAAGAACTTAACTGTGATGCAGTAATCATGATAGGATATGATGATGGTGATAATAAAAAAGCACTCAAGGATCGTTTTCATTTGCCTCACCCCATCCGCTGCTGCATCTGACATATTTATCAACAATACCAAATTTTTCATTTTGAGCAATTCTCCGGGAATAATTTTCAGCTGATATCTGGCCCTTTTTCAATCTCCTGTAGTAAATTATCTCCCAAGGCCACAAGCGAGCAGAACCAAAGTAGCTTTCCGCAGCCAAGCCCTTTACATTTTCCTTGGGGCACTGCAGGCCATAGTGTTTTAAGACCATGCATATTTCTTCCGAGGAAATTCTTTCTGAATTCGAAGCATTACACTTTGCAGGGTCTCCCACAAGTTTGTCATTTTCAAAATCGCCCATGTTACTTGCACAGTGAGGCAACAAATTATGGCCAAACTGATTGTCAGCATCCGACTGTGGCAAATGTGATTCGAACATTTCCCGCGAATCTTTTGAGACAGAATTATTGTGGACAGTATCCTTCTCAGATAGGTTTTTTGTTGTTCCACGGGACATACCTCCAGTATTTACCATGGAGTCCTTGGATTCTGTTCGTATTTTATTTGAAGAAGGCGAGAGATGACCATTGAGTTCCATGGGCAACGAGGCAGAGGACATTGATGGTGATGTACTATGTGACTTAGAGGTTTTCGATCCAGAACGGGGCGAAGGTGAAGACTTGAAGGAAGGTGACAAGGAATTTTTCTTCGCGGGCTTGGAAAGTGACTGCGCTTTTGATGAAGTATAGCCAGAATGAACTGAAGGTGATGCCGGCCCCCTAGTTTTCTCCAAATCAATTTTATCTTTACTTTCATAGTCCCTCCTATTTCTTTTCTTGTTTCTAAACTCTTTCTTCCTATCACTAGGAGTAATCTGCAGCTGCGAAGAATCTCCATGTCCCAGTACCCTTTGACGGCTTCTCAGAGTAGATGGCTCCCCATCTTGATACCTCAAGGGAACAGTGTCGCCTCTGGGGCCCATCCTTCCATGGGACCTGGGGACCTGCCGCTTTAGCTCAAGTGGACAGTTGCGCATTTTATGACCTACTTCCCCACATAAATAGCAACTCTTCTGAGATTTTGCATGGTATATATTTCCTGTTCTCTCTCTGGACTTCCTACTAGAGGGTGAACCAGCCAAAGGGGATGTAGTTTGATGTTCATCCAACTCCTGTACACCAACACTGTGGCATGGATCATACCGATCAAACTCTATGTCATTTTCCAAATAACTTTCATTGGATGGGTCCATAATCTGCTCCTCCCACCTATCATCTCCCAAATGATGTTTTCCAGGATCCCTGAACCCATGATGATTGTTGAGATATGAATGATCCCTTTCCCTCACATAAGCTTCCACATCATCTGGACGATAGCTATTTGATTCATCAACCAAGTCAGAAGAACCAATGGTTCTACCTTCATCTGCTTTCTTGAAATCCATTTCATAATCACGTCGATTGTTTGAATCAAACCTTCGACCAGCATTTTCTTTTCCAGTGAACTTTCTGTACGGTTGCTTGAATGGCTTCCCGCCTGCACCAAATCTTGGCATAGCATGGGGCTGATGTTTAGACCACGAAAGAGTCAAAGCCTCCCCGCAAATCCTCGTGCCTCGCAGTGCTTTGAGAGCTTTCTCAGCACTAGCAGGGTAATCATAAACTACAAACCCATATTTGTCTTTCACCCGTATACTACATCTACCAAACCTCCGGAAAACATGTTCAAGATCTTCTATATCAACGCGAGATGATAGATTTCCAATATGTAAAGACATCTGAAAAATAAAACGTCAAATATTACCCAAGTGATAAGAAACACATCATCGTACAACTACAACAACCACCATCTTTATCAATACAACAATTTGAAATTCTATAGAAAGTAATAAATTAACCACTAGGCCATCTCACATAATTGGAAATATTTGTATTAATTTAATAATTATATATACATTTATAATATATTATTTGTCACACACATTGGAGTGTCAAGTGTGATCCGTTTCTAGTACTCATAAATGTCCACACTCCACATCCAGACTTGCATACAGAAAATATGCTCGCGCAAGCTCAAGGAATCAAGATGGTTTTGTTGCATTCAACATGACATTTTAATCAGAATAACTTTCTTCATAGCAACTAACAAAGTAATGAACATCCAGCCTTGTATTCAATCTCTTAGCAACTGAGTGTATTTTCTATTTAGGCCAAGTAGATAACCAGTCAAGATCACATTTTGAAATTCATCCTAATAACCAGAATTACTTCAATTTTTTGCCAAAACATGTACAAATCTCATGAGACACTGATCAACCAAACCACACCTTGGAGGCTCTCATATAACTGGGTGTTGGTGTTTTCGTTTTACTCTATCCCTGGAGATCCAGAGCTTCAGGACTGTCCTAATATGCAAGCATGGATACAACTTCCAAATACATTCTTGTGCCAGCACATCCAGACCACTGCGTGTATGAATACTCCATTTTCAAAGTTGAAACAAAGCCCATACGAGATGTATAAAAACAAAAATAAATGGAACCAGGCACAGGAAATTTCCTAGGGAAAACAACAAATAAAAAATGAACCGAACGAATACTCAAAGCCGAGTCATGGAAATTTTCACATAATTTCTCATTCTTCGTCCGAAGATTAATAAGCTTCCAACGCGACTTTCCAGATTCTAATATGCAAAGGATCTCATCAGGAAACGGCGAAAAAATCCAAATCAATAAGCCATTCCATAGAAGATCGACAACTTAAAGCAAAACTAAAAATCCAAGCAGTTCAATCAAATATTCCTCGAAAACGAAAAGAAAAACAGATGTGAAATGGATTTTGTCCACTGTTGGTACCGATTCCAGGTCAAAATGATCAAATAAATGAAATTTACGTACCGATCACGATAGAATCAACGACAATCTCCGTGGTAGAGGAAATTAGTGTGGATTGGACACTGCAGCCGGCGTGTTGCTCACTCTGTGCGAAAATTGATTTTGATAGTCAATAGCTTTTGGGGTTTATTTATTGGCAATTTTACTCAGGCCAGCAATTTATTTTGGAGTCCTTTTAACTTTTGCATATTCTCAAACTCGTCCCGGTCAAATTAGGGTTCATTTCCATTGTTGGTTGTTGAAAACCTAGATGTGTTGTTGAATGGATTTTTGGGTTGTTGATGGAAATTTATTTTTAGGACTCGGGAATTTGGGTTTTGGAAGCTAGACTTGGAAGTTTAATTTGGAATTTACCATTCATGAGTTAATGGTTGTTACTTTAGTTTCATTTCCTTTTTAGACTTGTTGAAAACCTTGTTATGGGTTGTTGAATGGATTTGTGGATGATTTGTTGAAATAGGTTTGGAATTGGAGTTTGAGACTTGGAATCGGACTTGAAATTTGCTAGCCACACCGGATATAAGGCAAGGGGTTAGGATAGCATAGCTTTTTTTGTGGAGGTTTTCCCATATTGAACTTTATACCTTCTTCGTTCTTAATTGTTGATATTGAGTTATGGATTGTTGAAATAGATGAATTGATTGATAACATATGTACGTTAACCTAATGGATACCTAAGTGCGATCTAATGTATATATTAGCCTCAGTTAGGATTTACAGTCGCTTAAAAACCATGTTATGATTTTTAATTGAACCTAGTGGGTATTAGGTGAAATTCCTTTGAGATTAAAACTTGTTCAACTAGGGTGTTGAAATTAGTCGATGGACAGTTGAAATGAACGATTACATAATGAGTAGGTTAGTTACCTAAGCATGAGACTTAGTGGTTGTCTGTTTGTTCAACCTTATAATAGGGAGTTTAAACTAGATATCCACTAGTTAAGGTGAACTGGTACGACAGTATTCCAAAAATAAAAGTCAACACCGTATATTCAAAATACACTATGTGCATCATGTAGTCACAACAACATGTAACCAATAATACTACCAATAAGACAAGTCAAAACTAGCTATAGGTACGTTTGCTCAACCCAAAAACCTTAGATGCTTTACGCTGATGATCAACAGTACATATAACATAAACACTCAATGGCTACGCGAAACACTGAACAAGCCCCCCAAGGAATAAATGATATAATATAAATAAGAAAGCAAATAAATATGAGAGGAGATAAACATCACCATAGTCTCATACTTGGTCCTTCAACCATAAGCATACACGAGAGTAGGTCTAAATAAATATGCACATGATGCATATGCCTAATATACACTTATTTACCTTAAATGCATCTATCGCGAGTTCTATATCCTAATACCTGCCAAACCAAAGCCAACAGGAATGACTCAATCTCAACCCACATGACATCTATTCAACCTCCATACACATGTCATGTTATCAATCATCATCCTTGATGAAGAGTAGTGACTATCGCAGCTAGCTAATTCACTGCAGTAAGTATTCAACATACTAATATCTGCCAGACCTTCGGCCGATAGAAATGACCAATGCCTATCCCAGAAGGATATGCACACTCACAACAAATCTGGCATCCAACGGCCTACAACGTGGAGTAAATTATCCTACCATACTAGTAGTAAATCGCCTAATAGGAGTAAAAACGTCACCATCCCATATAGACCAAACTTCCTGTCTCTGAGGTTTTTATAAAAGAGTATTTAAAATTCTCAAAATCACTTTAAAAGCTTTCCTTTATATTCCCACAATTGACCAATCAAAGTATGATATAAACCCACGTTTTCATAAAAACACTAATAATGAACCCCAAAGATTTATAAAAATGACTACCTCAAATTATACGCTTGTACTTAATTGTCCACCTATCTTGTGATTATGTCAATTTGGATTTAAAGGTGTTCCGTAAGTGCACGGGTCAATAGTAGTAAAGCTCTTAACGTTTATCCTCTTTAATTGGTGAGTCTCAGGTCGAACTCAGGGAATGAATGAGTGAGTACTAACCAATCGTCAGTTGAGAGATTAAGTGTTTGTCAGCAGTGGTTGTTCACTTCAGCGAACGAGATGAGTGAAAGGTAAAGTGAATGCAAAGCAGAGCGAAGTATAACGTGAAAGGAAAAGTCAATAAGTATGCAAGCGAAGTGACTTCCTAGATGGCTTTGCTAGTCCTGAGACCAAGAGGCGAATGCAAACCTCTCCGAATTCCCCCTTCGCTTTCGCTTAGGTCCTACCTAGCTCTCGCTAATGTGGGGGTTGTCGTTGCAACTGGTTTGACAATCCGTACTTATCCTTCCTATCAGGCAGGTGTTGAGTTTGCATCCAAAGCGGATGTCCCCTACACTTTGATCCAGATCTCTCTGTGAACTAGTGCTACTAAGTGAGCCTTGCCTGTGGAAGGTGTAAAGTAGAGTTGCACTAAATCACTCGCTCAAGTCCCACGTCTTGCAGGCCATAAGGGGTCACCTCTTTGGGTTTATTAGCCATGCGAAAGGTAAATGCAAAGGTACTACGAATCAATTCTAAAAATGCCAAATATGGACTGAACCTTCGATCCCTTGAATGTTAGGCAGCAATAAAGGGTTTTTGGTCAGTCCCAATGCAGATGCGCAATGCTTAAAAGATGAAGTTATGCAATAACACGAGTTGCAAATCTAACTTCTTTAAAGATGAAATTAAAGTGAAAAGGAATACTTCATTAATTACTAGAAACTGAACTGAAAGTAAACTGCAGTTTAAACACTAATAAATGCAAAGATGTGCTTGGAACCTAAACTATAGAAATGAAAGGGAAGGTCGATCTCTCGGTCCTTCCAACTACAATTACTACTGCTGAAATTAAATAGCAGAGCTATCTAGTGTACTAAAGAAACTAATTAGCCATTCCTCCATCCCTCCTCCCTCCAGCAATTACTATAGGTATTTATAGCAGAGAGTCCCCAGATTCCTTGGAAGACGAAGGGTTGTTTCCTTTGTTGTCAATGCTCTGCATGCACTTCCATTGAAGGGTCGGTAATGATTGTTTCAAGCTCCTTAAAAGTAGGTGGCTGTTCAGAAAAGGAAAATTTATTGCAACTGCTGCTCTTCCATTGGGCCCATGGTCTGTCAAGCTGTATTTGAGTGAGTTTCCTGTATATCTTGGAGAAAAATGAGAAGTACCAGCCTCTTCGAGGCAAATAATCAAAAAGGCAGAATCAACACACAATTTATCAATTTGACACCTGTTTTGAATGCTCGCAGTGGTCTTTTCCAAGCGAAACTCATAAAAATGATAAGGAGATTTGCCCCTTATCAAAAAACCATCCCAATTCTTTCCTCAAAACCATTTATCAATATTTAAAAATCGTTGCGTCAACAGGAAACCAATCCCAGTCAGTAGTCATCCATCTCGTAATGCCAAAATCCCCATACAATAAATGTAACACCCCGTTTTTTCATAAACGGGAAATATTACGTTACACCCAACTTATTAAAAGAATCTACCCTAAACCCCCAGTAAGCCAGAATGCTCAAGCATTTAATTATCTTTTCTATCAGTGTACGCTGGATTTCAGAAAGCTCAGTCTCCTCTGATCACAGCTCCTCGTAATTATAATAAAATAATAAAAGCCAAATAATAAATTCATAAATAAATGAGAAATTAATTACATCACTTGCCTAATACTAGTTCAATGTCTCACACTCAAACTCGGCTATTTAGTACAAGTCAAAATAAATAAAATTACATTAAGGTTCGAGATACAAGAAAAGTGAACCCTGCAATCAAATACAGTGTTAGCACGATAGTATCAAAAGTCTACTCTCGACCTTACAAACCCTGCTAGATATAACTCACCCCTTAATCGCTGAGTTGGAGGTAAATCCTTGCAGCCATAAGATCCACCTGAGATGTAAAATGTCGCATCATTATTCACGAAATAAGTAAAAAAAAGCATACAATTCAACTTATGCAATCCATACAAGAATAAAGTTTAAGTCGCCAACATCTTCATTAGCCAATTGATCAATTAAAATCCATGTATCAGGCATAAGTTATGATAAAATATGTATGCGATGCACAAGTTTAAGATAAAGCAAATAAGCAATAAGCAGCTGAAAAGTATGCACTTGAAAGTTATGCAACAAGCAACATCTTGAACCCCTTGACGAATCCAAGGAACACACGAGCTCACAAGGGTACCATACATGTCTTTACACGGAACTGCTAGCAATGTTTATACATATAATTAAGTCGTTGCGTCCCACAGACCATCCTGTGGCACACCTCAGAACACTATCATCTGCATGCAAAGCATAGCGGCACCACACCCGATAGGACCCACTTAGTGTGCTCCACAAAATCGGAAAACCTAACAACTGTCAGAGTGGAATTGGATAGTTAGGTAGCCACACTTGGCTAACCTAATTTCTCCATCATAATTAATCTTGACGACCTAAACACTACATGGAAGGTATCACCCAAACCTTATATAGTGTAGAAGTAGTATTGATTAAGTTGAGAAGGGATTATAGTGCGACTATCCTTACGTATTATAAATAACATGAGAATTCGCTAACACACAACTCTAATTTGGATACATTTGAGGAAAAGGGTAGGTACCCCACGTGGCGTATCCCCCACATGGCTGCTAGCTCTTCCTCTATACATTCTTAAATTACCAGCAAACCTTATTTACAGGGAGCTACCCCCCAACGAGTAGAATAGGTTTCTTGAGAACTAAATTTCCTAGTGACATTAAGCTTAAGTTGATCAATCCAAAAGCAAACTGAGGGTCTCCACTCTTTGTTTCATTTTACGTATTTACCTTTTAATGTGATGCATTAATTAACCTCGAAGGTTATTATTTATTTATCTAGCTATTTGTCGTTGTCCAGTCCAATACAAGGATATCCGACCATTGTCCATTATTGACCGGCTTAGTATATTTCATGCGATACCATTTTCATGTGAAGGTTCATTATGCACATGAAGGAAAAACAAGTAAAGCGCATTAAACAATCACAGAATAAAAGATTAAATAATCTTAAACATAATTTTAATTTAAATAAATAAACACTTGATTATTTTAAATAATCAATCCAAATAAGGATAATAAGTAATTTAATGACATGCATTATTTAAATTTACTCGACTAAATAAAAATTTGTACTTTAATTATTAGTTGAGACTTATGAATGCTAGCGTGTAATTTCCTTACCATTATTAATAATCTTGATAGTACAACAAACAACAAAGGGAGAAAGTCCTAAGCCGCACACTAACTGCTACAGGGTATTTGAAAGTCCTACAAACTAAAAGGTCCAGATCAATTATCCATTTCCAATTTAGTCTTCCAAAATTATAGACATTCCAATATCTAAGAATGATTTAAACAAGTGATGTGGTTTGTTTCAATAATTAGGGTATGACCTTATTTCTTGTTGTTGAATTCTTCAATTTAATTGTCATTCAAATAATAAATTTATTTTTAATAACTCTTCAAATTATTAATTTATTTTACTGCTTAGAGTGGTCAAATGCAGCTGAATTATCCCATTTTGTCATTGTAGGAAACTATTTAATTAATTTCTTCAATTAATTAAATGTCTCATGTTTCCAATTACTTAATCCAATTAGATTAAGGTCCAAGTCCAAAAAGGCCCAACTGCCAAGCCCATTCCCATTTTCTGATTTCAGATCATACATGTCTTAAGTCCGCCATCCAAGCCCGTCAAACAGGCCCACAAACAACTTGCAATTTCAGATTCAAAGCCTAACCGATCAAACAGGCAAGGTCAAGAACTTGAAGAAAAGATGAGCATCACAAAAAATGCAAGAACAATCAACAACAATTCCAGAAACCCAACTCCAAAATCGACTCAAAATTGATCAAATTTGCCCCCCGGGGGGGGGGGGGTGTGCTCAGATTTGTCTAGATCTCTTCTCATCATAGGCCTACCCACAATTTCCAAAATCAAGTATTCAAACCCCAAAAATTCTATGAAGAACAAATGGGGAAAACAATTGAATTTTGGACTCAACCCAAGACACCAAACTGGAACTAAAACCCCAAACGACAACAGACAACAACCAAACACCCGTCTCCAAACCGAAAAAGAATTGAGGAAAACATAGGCGAATCCATAACCCGAATGCCTTGGAGATCTTCATCCTCGTCACCGGTAACACCATATCTTCGGAACTGCGTTCATCATGGAATCACAGTTCAATCCCCAAAAATCAAAACCCATGAAATCCCACACAAAGGAGATTAGGGTTTAGAAATTTTACCTTCAAGGAAATGGACACAATCCAGCGGCAGTGGGCAAGAATGGGAGAAGAATGGGGGAAAGGGTTGCTTAAAAGCCTTCCAAGCCTTCCCAACCCACTACAACAACAACAATTCGAAGCTCCAAGCCAGCGTTTCGAAGCCTCAACCCACAACAGGGGTTTCGAAACACAAGCTAGCACAAAAGGGAGCCAATGCCCGCGTCACCTCAAGGTCAACGATTTGAAACTCCAAGTCAGCGTTTCGAGACCGAAGGCCAATACGAGGCTTCGAAACGCTAAGAAATGGGAAAAGCTTAGTAGAGGGAAAAAGGGAGTTTCTGGAATGAGAGACGAGGGAGATGGAAGTGAATGGGAGTAGGTCCCAAGTCAAATGGGCCAAAGCCCATGCCCCAAAAGAAATCATCCCCTTGATGCCTTCTGTTGGGCCTTTGGCCCAACCACCCAAATTTCTTCCACTTCAAGCCCAACTTGTCTCGATCCACTTTCTTTCTTGTCCAAATAAAATAATTCGAATCATCCCATCCCAAAAAATAATTTATTTACCTCGAACTAAAATTTGTGATTTAAATTAATTTAATAAATTTATCTTCAAAAAATAAATTAAATTATCGCGTAAAATTAATTTTTCAATATTTTTAAGGGATTAAACTTGAAATTTCAATTTCACAAAATTTCTTCAACTCTTAAAAATAAATTAATTTTTTTAATTTTTGAGACCTTAAATTCCCATAAATTTA
>MAYD01485343.1:0-14812 GCA_001909325.1 Ruellia speciosa
TGCCCTGTGTGGATAAATGCTGGTATGACGAGATGATGATTTACTGTTATGTACAGTTGTGAATTATACTTGTTACCCCCTTTTCCCTCACTCATGTATCCCTTGCTCAGTACTCGGTACTGACCCCTTGTGTGTGCTTATGTGTGTGTAGATCCTTCCAGAGATGCAGCTGCACGCGGGGACTGGGGCCTGAGCGGACTATAATAAAATAAGAATATTCTGTTATGCAAAATTTTTTGTACCTCAGATGGATTTCTGTAACCATATTCTTGGGAAATGTAATTTACTTTTGAGTAATTGTTCTGGCAAGGAAGATGCGTACGCCTTGTATTAGAACGTTTAGACTGACTGGCCACCAGTCTAGGCGGGCTAATACGGCGGTAACGCTGCCCAAAGGCTTTTGAATTTGGGGGCGTTACACTAAACTTTCTGAAATCTAGCATACTCTGATAGGAAAGATAATTTGGTTTTAGCATTTCAGTTTCCTTGGGGGTTTAGAATAGATTTTCTAGGTGAATTGGGTGTAGCAGTAGTATTTCTGATTATGGAGAATCACGATGTTACATTTAGGGTTTTTGATTGAAATGTCTCTTTTGAGTTTTGACAATAGATGAACAAAAAAGAATGAGAACACGCTTTTGTACTTAAAAAATTTTTTGAAAAAAAAATAGAAAATAGGACCTTTGCCATGGCGCATATGGCGCGCGCCATGCGAAGGTGTGTGCCATGCCTTCAGGTATGGTGTTGAACCTGGACCATGTGCAATTTGCGCCATGGTGTGCCATTCACCACTGTGTGCAATCAGTTAGAGATGATCATTGCAAATCTCACGAAGATATTGGAGGAGGAACACTCTGAGCAATCCTGACAGGGTGAGGCTGTAACACCTCGATTTCCATAAACCAGACATGTTACCGCCACACCTAACTTATCATGGAATCTAGCCCTAAAACCCCACAACAAGCTCGATGCACAGGCTCATACAGATCTTATCCTATCAGAGTACGCTGCGTCTCAGGAAGCAAACTCCCAAAGATCACAGCCATCATGCTTGGAAAACAATAACAAATAAACACGTAGGCACATAATTAAAATAAATTCAAAAGGTCTAATGTCTGCTACATAACGAATTCAAAATAGTCCCACACCGGGACTCAGCCGGAATACAAGCCGACTAAAAACAAACTGGCGTCGCAATGTTCAAATAAATAAAAGCAAAGCTAAACAAATCATCCTGCATCGATAAAGGTTAGTGAAGACAAGTATATCTCATGAAAGGTTCACTCACCATTCATCCCTCAGGTTCTAGCCCGAACCCCTACTGCATCAGAGGTATATCCTTGCAATTCTCGTGAACACCTAAGATGTAAACATTAGCATCATTAATCACGAGACTAAGTATGGAAATCATTCATCATTCATTAACAATATGCAATCACATTCATCATGAGGTGCCGAGCCAACATCTCCATAAATATCAACTCGGGACCCTTAAAACATTATGCAACATTCATGAATAAAATATGCCATGTCGTGTACTTTCGAAGCTTTAATGAGCAGTTTAAAGTCATGAGTTGAATCATATGCATCAAGCAACACTTGGACCTCCGAATCATGGGAGAGACTCAAGAGCTTTACGTATTTATACTTTGAACTGCTAACCAAGCTTTTATACGTAAAGTTAATGTTTGTTTTCCACACGCCCGCGGCACAACTCAGGACACCATCATGTGTACAATGCCGATAGCCCCCACTTAGCGTGCTCCACGAATACAGGGAGAACAAACATAAACCAGAGTAGACTTTCATAATATGAACATTGACGAACTAGAGTCTAGTATAGATGGAATCACCCGATCAGTACATCAAGATAGAGGCAGTCTTCATTCGGGTTCGATAGGGGAACTAATCTTCGTTAGCCCGCACCTACCCTTTGAGTTCGCAAGTAAGGGGCAGATTGATTCTGTACGTCGCACCCCATACGGCTGCTGTCCCTTACCCCTACCATTCTTAAATTACCGGCAAACCTCATGTAAGGGGAGTTACCCCCGATGAGTAGAACAGGAATCATTACAAGAGAATTGATTTCTCTAGATAAAAGTCATAACCGAAGCTTAAAGTGGCCAGTCCAAAAGCATAAACCGATATGATCCACTCTTCCTTCTAGTTTACGTGATTACGTCTTTTACGATGCTTTAAGGTTCATCTAGTCATCATAGTCTTTCGATTATTGAGTGCCCAATTCCTAGCACAACACAATAATATAGATAATCCTTGATTATGCTTTGGAAGGCTTAGTATCTTACGTACAATGCCAAATTTCAAGTATGGTGTTTTATGCAAATGCCAAGCAATGCACACGGTCACAAGGAAGATCGATTAAGTAGCAATACATTTATTCATAAATAAAATCATTTAAATAAAATAATTCATGTCATGCAATTTATTTAAGTTTACCCGGCCAAATAATAAATGGCACTTTAATCATTAATGGGACTTATGGTTGCCGGATGTATGTTTCCATGCCTTTATCGACAATCTTGTTAAAGCCTTGTCGTAAATAAGATCCAAATCCAAATCATATGCCGCGAGTCTTACTTGGAAGAGCCTACATAACCATTAACCCTAATTAATTATCCGGGTATCATAATCCTTTAATCATAAATGAAATGCTCAATTAATTGTTCATCAATCGAGTTTAGGACTTCATGAATCATCGATCAATTTATTTGGAGTAGTAATCATGTCCTCAAAATATCATTCACAATAAATATCGAGTACCATTGTCCATAATTAATTCTCGAAGTGGACTGAAGAATAAGGTGTCATTGGAGGTAATTCGAGTATACCATCCCTCGTAGCAGGATAAAGATTTATGGAGCTTTGGCGAGTATTTGCGAGTATTTAGGAGTTAGGGCGAGTATTTAGAATTCTCGCCATATTCATCGAAACTCTTGAAATAAATTCCAATTAAGTGATTTTAGTTCATAGGAGTTTTGCCATAGGCGAGTATTAAGTTTTGAAGGGACAAACTCCACTTTGGCGAGTTTTTAATCACTTCGGCGAGTATTTATCCATTCTCGCCATCAAGCCAAGCTCTCGCCAAAGTGTCCTATTAAGCCACAATTCTCGCCCAAGTCAGATTCTTGACACTGAACAACAAATCAAGACTTGTTAATTCAAAACATTAAGGAAATCATAAATTCATATGCTTTTGAGCACACTTACTCATCAAAATCATTTGTGATCATAAATCCGAATTGCCCACATAATCCTAATAATTAACATCAACATACCATCATCGTGGGTTTCTACCATCTCAGTTTTAATAATAATAAAGGTCGTGTATCATTTGATTAAACGGGAAAAAATCAATTGACACGGAAATCCATAGACATGTCTAAATTGAATTCCTATTCCACTAATCATGAATACACAATCCTCAATGGGTTTCTAAACCATTTTTAATATTCAAAATCAATCACCTAGAATTTACAGAAAATCATCGTTCTATGATCGAAGCACAGAAACAAGTTTTGATGATTGGATGACAAAACAACTAATTGAAAGCAACTGGATGCGGATACATCTAATTAATTACCTTGAAAACGATGGGTCGTGCTTTGCAGAAATTGGTGTTCTTCGTGACTTCGAAGCGGTTGCCGAGAGAGAAAAGGGAACGAGGAAGGTGAAAATATTTGGGAAGCAATAAATCAAAACGGCCGAAACCCTAGGGAATGAGTTTTAAATAATACTAGGGTTTCATAGACGGTTACAAGGGAATGAATCTGCATTAAATCAGAAAGATTTGGTTTTCAAAAATAATCAAAACCGAATCTGGATAGTTTAATGAATGGGGCGAGTTTCAAGAGGGAAATATACATAAAATTGGACGAGTGATCATAAGAGAATAAAAATATTCAAAACATGTCCTTTTGAAAGGAACATGCACACAGGGAAATTACGGCGAGTATTGGGGTTCACCGCGAGTATTGAAACTCTTGCGCCAAGGAACTAAAACTCGTGTTGAAGAGGGAAAATTCTCGCCGTCATTCAAAAAAATCTCGCGCTTAGCACAGGGAATGCTAAGCCTCGCGTGCTGAGTTATATTTTATTTTGGATTGCTTTAGTTTCATTAACTTAAATTAATTCATGCATGACTAAGCACTCACAGTTTATAATTTCAAAATTCATCAACTGTTGTCACGCCCTGAATTAATTCCATTGATTTATTTATCAACAAATTAATTCGAAAAAAGTTCAAATTTTCCATAAAATCCAATTAATTAACCTGGACTAATTAACTAGTCATTCTAATTAATGTCTAGTAATACGGGGTATTACAGAGGCGCTCCCACAACTACAATAGGGATCTAGTGTGTCTAGTTCCCGTTATCGTCCCCGCTTCCCAATGCCACCTCCCATAATGATGCTGACTTTGGTGATGCCTGATGCACATTACAAGTTGGTATATCACAATATATATATTGTGTTTTATTTAGTTGATGATGAAAGCTTACTTTTGGAACAACTTATAGTATAAGTTGTCTCGCATGGTCTGTTATAGAAGTAGATTTATGTTACTATATACATTTTTACTATGGACACCATTATTTTGGGAATTTTAATCACCATATATGGGGTGAATTGATGAATTGAATACATATATATATATATATATATATATATATATAAATATATGTTTGTTGGTTTTGTTGAATTTTTTTCTACTGCTGGAATTTGTTGAATTGGTTTTTTTTTTTTTTGTTTTCATAATTCTAGCAGTTGGTAGTTTAAACAATTGTTTAAACCCAGCTTCAAAACACCGATGGCAAGATCCGTCGATGTAAATATTAATAAACAAAAAAATTATTAATTACACCGACGGGCAACAACGTCCATGTTAGACGTCATCGGAAAACACCAACGGCGAGTCGTCGTCAAGATAAATCATTAAAATTGTCTTTTTAAATATTAAAACCATCATTGTTGCCGTCGGTGAACACTGATGACACAACCTTCCACTGACGCAGAAAAATACCAACCCCTTTTTCACCAACGGATCTTAAATGTCAGTAGTTAGCGTTTTTTTTTGTAGTGTCACTAATAAATACTCCATTCGATTCAAAGTATAAGACCCCAAAATGCTAACTACTGAAACTCTAGATCTGTCGGTGAAAAATGGGTCGATCTTTATATTGCCACTAATAAATACTCCCTCCAATGTAAAATATATACCAACCTCTATTTGGGGGCATATATTTTGAATTGAAGGAAGTACTATTCTTTAGTTCCTTGCATTTGTCATAACAAAATTGATGGTGTGACATCTACCACATTGTAATAACAAATAAAAAGAAATAGAGAGAGTAACTCAATTCTTTATCCATCCATTAATAAATACTACCTCATTTCTCATGTCAAACCACATGGGAAATACTTCATCTCTTTCACAAAATATGCAACATTTGCTATGCCTTTATTTAGAAATGGGGTTTTGGGGTGGAATGAAAAAGAAAATATAGTGTTTTTTAATGTGATAGGTGAAAATATAGTTAAAAAAGGAAATGTTGCATTGTAAAACTTTTCAAACAAGAATATATTTCATTTTTTTAGGAAAGGCGGAGCATTTTATTACTCTGAAACTGAGGAAATATTTAGTACTTCTATTTTTTAGTTGTAACATAGGGTCATAGCACAGAAAATATAATGTTTTTTTAATGTGACAGGTGAAAATATATTTAAAAAGGAAATATTGCATTGGAAAACTTTTCAAAGAGGGGAGCATTTTATTACTCTAAAACCGAGGAAACATTTAGTACTTTTATTTTTTTAGTTGTAACATAGGATCACAGTACATAATTTTAAAAAAATAAAGAAAAATGAAATTTTATAAGTAGATAGAGAAATAAATTAAATATTTTATTAGGAGATGACCGAGAGATATTGAATATTTGTTAATTTGCTAGTTTATGAAGAGAAAAAATAAATTTATGATTTGACAGTGAAAAAATAAAATATTTTATTAATTTATATAAAATAAAAAATTACTTAAAAAAATAATTCTACAGCTCTTTCAAACAGCTGTTTCAAACATCCTCGAAAACGTGACAAGGGAAAAAAAGAAGGAAAAAGTACTTATTTCTTGGTGCGGTTAGAGAAACACATACCTGGGAGAATAATTAAATAAGGGCAGAAAATCACACGTGGGCACATTGCAGTGGCGGCAATTTATTGGTCAGCTAAATAAATGACTAAATAAATAATTTTCTGAATACAAAATATATTCTCAAGGCATATAATGCTGTGCTGGCAAGCCCCCAGCTGGGTAACTATTCTGAGGTCCGGGATCTCCAATCCTGAAATGAGTTCATACCTTGGCATTGTGGGACCCGGGGACCATAAATGGTTCATGACTCCTGGGCGCCCTGGTCCAACCGGGGACCGATGCTAAACGAAGGAAACACGGGACCTCGGAAACCAACCTTGGAAAAACACATTCTTAAAAAATAAAAAATAAATAAAAAGGAATTTTATATACTATATATACAGGCAGACAGGCCCATTTCACTCCCCTACTCCCCTTTATTGTTCTCCCAAACCGGCCTACACTTGAAATTCAGAAGAATAATTTTAGTGGAGAAGGCCACAAAAGCAAAGCAATAATAGTGATTCTTCCTGGGTCTGTGTTTGAATTTTGCTGAATTATTGATATTCTCTTGTCTCTTTTCACACACCCAAAAAAACATAGAGATAATCTTCATTTTTATTATTTCTCGAGTGAATTCTTGTTTCCTGAGCTGAGCAAGGAGACAACTGGGAAATTAAAGGAAGAAGAAACCTTCACTTGTTGGATTTATTTCTCAAATTCAACAAACTATTTCAGCAGGTAATAAGTAGTAATTTTTTTTTTTTTCCATTTTTCCTTTAATTACTCTGTAGTTGTGTTTTGTTTTTCTTGTTTTTAAAGAAAATCTGATATCCTTTTTGTTTTGTCTTGTTTTGCAGGGGTATATATGTCATTTGAGCAAGGGTAATGGGTGAAATAATGGAAGTGGATTTTGCCGAATGTGAGTGTTGTGGGCTGATTGAGGAATGCACTCTTTCGTACATCCAAGCAATTCGAGAAAGGTATGCACAGCAGCCATTAAGAATTTAATACTATACTATTTGATTAGGTAACTAATTATTTCAATGACTTACGAAAATAATCGTTAAGGATTTTATGGGGCAAAATACAAGGCCCCGGTAGGAAAATGGAAAATAAAACGAAACAAAATTTTAAATTGTTAGCTAGTGTTTGGTTTTGAGTAATTTTAATTGGGAAAGGAAATTATGAAGAATTAAAAATAAAAATAAACAAAAAAAAAAAAAAAACACACACACACAAATTGATTCTTTCTATTTGTTAGAAGTGAAAACAATTTTCACAATTCATTCTCCTTCATTTTCATATCATTCAACTTCCCTTCCTATTTTTTTCCCTTTTTTTTTTCATCTTAACCAAACAGGAAATATTTTCTCTTATTTACTTTTCTTTCCCAGTAATTATAAAATTCATTATAAAAGTAGAAAATGTTATAAGATTCCAGAAGTAAACATAGGGTGAAAGTGTGTTTGGATGATCCAATAGGTATGGAGGGAAATGGATATGCGGGCTTTGTGCAGAGGCAGTGAAAGATGAAGTGTTGCGGTGTGAGAAGATGTTGATAAGCCCGGATGAAGCCATGGCCCGGCATTTGAGCTTTTGCAACAAGGTGCGGGCATCAGGCCCACCTGAAGAGGATCCCACTGTGCATTTGATTCAGGTAATGAGGCAGGTTTTGAGGAAGATTTTGGAGAGCCCCAGAGCCCTCAGCTCCATCCCAATTAGTACCAAGGACATCAACATCAACATCAACATGAGTCCCGATGATTGTAGGTCAATTTATTGTGAGATGGAGGGAAGTTGTGAATAGGCACGACAAAAAGGAGGTGGGTGTGGTTTAGTGTAGTAGGTTTGATCATGTGAAGTAAATAGTGGTTTTGTGATGGGAATGGGATTGAAAATATTAGCATTTTGAGTTATTTGTGGAATTATAATATGCAGGACCGACAATATCATTATGGTAGTTAGAATGTTAGACATACAGGAAGTTCGCAGTCTTCCACATTAATGGTAGGATACATATTAAACAGACTTTTTTTTATATATAAAATATAGACTTTATTCTAAATATTGTAAATTTTATGAGTTAAAATATAAAATAGAATTTAATATGATTAAAGGGTATATATAATATATAAAATTTGTGGACCTGATTATCCCATTTCATATGATGGGTGATGACCAAACTAGTAAGTCCCTAAAAATATATCTATTCATTTGAATATGTGTCAATCTTCAATTAATAACTTAGATGATGAAATTAGGTTTGTGATTGTAAATTGTATGTAAGAATGTTTTGAAGAAAAAGTGAAAAAAGGTAGCTCATATTAGACTTTTACTTCCCCCGTCTTTTAATTTATTAGTGTTGGATTCGAGAATTTTTCGGATGTCGGGACTTCATAGTCTAGCTCCGAAATAGAGGTCAAACCGCAAAAAATATCGGCAAGATAAAACTAGAACAAGCTTTATTATGAATAAAAAGTGGTCCAATATTTTGAATAAATGCAGAAACCAAGTTCTCACGAACAAATTAATAAACTAAGACTGTAATCAAGTACAGGAACTTAAAGAAAACAGTAAAAACTGGAATAAAGATAAAATATAAACTAGGGTTTCTGTTGTGTTGTCCCACGTCTGGTTCCTATACACCTTTTTGTGCTAGCAACTAGCCTTCATGCTGAGGAAGGACTCCTCCAGCCTAAGGTCTCTTTGGAAATATTCAAGATTCTGTTTGTGTCTCTTAAATTTGTGGTGCGCTGAATTTAATCAACATAAGTATCCTGCAAGTGTACGCTGTCTAAGTACTAATCTGGATCAGTCTAGGTCGTATTCCACAGGGAAGGGATGAAGAATAGGAAATTATATTTGTGTAATCTTGTAGCGAAAGAAAGTAAATGGTAGTTTTGAGATTTGATGTGGAATTTGAAATCTTTATGTAAAAGCGTAAATGAAAGAGTGATAAGTTTTCAAGTATGTTGTAAGTAAACTAAATCCAAGATCTAAACATTGGGCTCTCTAGGTTTTCCTGTTATTCTCCTGATGAATTAATGCCCCCTGTAATCACTTTTAATCTATTTCATGTTCCAAGTAACTTAGATAATGTATCCTTCCGGAATCTTAGACTATCTAACCTAGAATCGGCATGGCACGTGGTTCCCTTGCTTAGTTCTCCCACATGCCATGTTACATAATCGAATTTCCTATCTAATATCCTTCCGGAGTCAAAGATTGGGCTTTTAAGCACTGGTTGCAGAACTGGCCAAATTCCTCAATATAAAACTATTCGATTAACTAAAATAGAAATTGAAGAAAACAAAGAAAAGCTTCAAAACATCATTCAGTAATAGTAAACCCTAGGGTTCCCAAACTGGGTGTTTAGCCACACATGGCTCTAGCAAAATGCAGTTCAATAATAAGTAAAAACAAAGTTAAAAACTGAAACATATAAAATAAAACTCGTTTCGTAGCATCAATTCCTTCATAGCCTTCCGGTTTTGATGGACTTGAATGCCTTGGATGCGATCTCGGAGAGCTTCCTTACGCGCATTGCTTGAAAAAGTGGCAAAAGTCATTTCCTTTGCAGCCCTAGTTCTTTTATATTTTCCACAAGTTGCTGGGCCGAAACTGAAGAATTGGGCCCGTTAGCACGTGCACCCACGGTATTGACCGGCGGAAAATGGATACGGCGGGTCAAGTACCACGGCTGTCTCGATCTCAGACTCTCTGCCTCATCTACGATATTGGCCGCGAGGCCCTAACCTTGGTCCATCCCTGCCGTAGTCGCAGAATTGGTCCGCAGTTTTCGTCATTGTGCGCAGCTCTTGCAGTCTCATAGCGTAAAACTTGTAATTTTTAATCCTTGCACACTCAAAACTGTAGCACCCGGTGTTACAGTAACCGAATTTCAGAAATTTAATTCGGAAATAAAGTCCCAAAAATGAGTAAAAAATTTTCGCGAATTAATTATCAGGAAATAATTAATTTATAGGATGCGGAAAATAAAAGAAAGTGAAATATTTAAATTATTTCCAAAAGGGAGATGAATTTAAATATTAAGGGATTTGGGGCCAATTTAAGGATTCCAATACTTTTGGGGCCAGAATGAGATTTCAAGAACTTTTGAGGGCAGAAATTACGAAACTAGAAAATTTGGGGTCAATTTAGGAGACTTCGAAAGTTAGAGGATTAGATTGCATGGCAGAAAGAAATGGAAGGACCGGATCGAGTTTTAGGGAAAGATTGGGCGACTAACTTGCAATTTCCCCAATCTTAATTGATAAGGAATCAAGACAGCCAGGCAGAACAGCCGGGCATTCGGTTGTTTTCTTTCTTTCTTCTTCCTTTCTCTTTTCCTTTCGTTCGAGGATATTGAGGTGAAGGTCGAACGATTTGGTTGAATTGTCGAAGGGTTGGTCGAGGTTTGGAGGCTTGTATATATATATAAGCCACCCCTCTTCCCTTGTGTTCCATTATTGCGGCCGACTTGCAGTTGGATTTCGGATCTAGGGTTCTTCCCCTTCCGACGGTGAGGTAAATCCTAAACCCTAAGAATTTCGTTTGTGGGTATCTTGTTGGATTATGGTATTGATACTTAGATCCTGATGATAATTCTCATGAATCCGAGGTTGTGATGTTGTTGAGGTTCGATTTTTGCTTGGTCCCGTGTTCAGTCTCAGATCTGTGTTGGTACTGGTTCGATTGTCGCCTCTGTTCGGTTTCTGTTTTGTTTTGGTAATGGGTTCTGTGATGGTCTCGATTCTATTTCCAGTTGGTCTTGGTGATGGGGATGATGTTCGATTGTGCTTGGTTCCGTGTCGGTCACAGTTTCTGTTTTGGTGTTCAGATCTTGTGTTTAATTACCCGATGATGGCTAAGATGCCGAGGGTTTTGAGATGTAAATCAACCTTCTATTTCCCCGTTTCATACGGCATGGAGACATTAGAGTATTGGTTACTCTCGTTCTGTGTGGTTGGATTTTGGTTTCAGTTTCTGTTAAAGGTCAGGTGTTTGGATTTTAATTAAAATGCCCGATGAAATGGCCATTCGGCCGAGGGCTTGGGATTGTTGTGTTTGAATTCAATCCTTGTTGGTCGATGATGAGGTATAGATGTAACGTCCCCAAATTCATAAGCCTTTGGGCAGCGTTACCGCTGTATTAGCCCACCTAGACTGGTGGCCAGTCAGTCTAAACGTTCTAATACAAGGCATACGCATCTTCCTTACCAGAACAATTATCAAAAGTAATTGTCATTAACCAAGAGTATAGTTACAGAGATCCATCTGAGGTACAAAATATTTTACATAACAAAATGTTCTTATTTTATTATAGTCCGCTCAATCCCCAGTCCCTGCGTGCAGCTACGTCTCCGGAAGGATCTACACACACATAAGCACACACAAGGGGTCAGTACCAAGTACTGAGTAAGGGAATACATGAGTAAGGGAAAATGGGGTAACAAGCATACTCGTAATAACGTATAACAGTAAATCATCACACCATCATCCATACCAGAACATCCACATCAAGCATCCACATAGAACATCCACGAATGCACGTGATGCATGACCTAGCATACACCTATCTATCCTATATGCAATGCATGCCTAAGCCGGCATCTAAACTTGTGGGATAGAGTTCCAGCAACCCAAGGTAACTGCACGTCACCCTCCAGGGGATATCGTTCCGACCCTATATCCACCTGTGTTGTATTGCAGGACCGGGCAATCCTATATCCACCTGCTAAACTACAGGACCGGATCCTCTACATCGACCTGCCACAGGACCGGGTCATCAACCCAAGGTAACGGCATCTCATCACCCTCCCGGGCGCAACCAGGAACCTACCCGAGACCCCTGCCTATGGTCCGGCAGACCCTCGCCTATGGGCTGGCGAATCACCTGCGAATCGTCGCTAGGAAACGGATGCATGGATCGGCTATATTGCTAACCCACGAAAGTACTCATGCTCAACCAGCTTACATACCCCTCACGGTATCTTAGCCTATCTAGGCTATACGTCGGGTAACATCCTGATTTCAATCTTATCATTCTTACTGAGTCATAGGTTAGGTCCAACCTATCTCTACGCCTGCCGGGACTTTATATGGAATCCCGGTTCCGGTAAATAATACAACATCATAACCACAAAGCCTACGGATAGAACCTCGGCTTACTATCCATAGTCACAGGGTCATTAACGGGTATCAGAACCCATACTTCGATATTTCCAGAATTATGTAAATTCCTATTAACTTTATTAAGTCCAAGGAATAAAGATCATCTTATCGGGTTATCACCATATGTTCCCTGGCCGTGGCTTGACCCAAGTACCAGATCATCGTGGCCTTGACTTTACCCTACCAAATCATCATGGCTCTGAACATGACTGCCAGTCCATTATGGCCTTGACTCGATTGCCAGTCCAACATAGCCTCGACTAAAATAATATGCCAGGCAATTTGGTCTGGTCTACCTTTTGCCAGGCCACATGGTCTCGACTTGTATGTCCGGCCGACAGGATCTTGACCTACATGCCAGGCCTCATGATCATGACTTGGATATCAAGCCATCAACTACGGAACATAGAGTGGTTAAGTCCATGGGGTACCGTGAAGGAATTCGTCCACTTACTCCCCTAACATGGCCTTGATCCCGGTCATCAGATCTTTCTAACCTGACTTAAATATGCCAGTCCGTTCATGGCGCTGGCCTATCCTGCCAGATCAATATGGCCTCGACTCTGTTGCCAGTCCGCCATAGCCTCGACTAAAACATGCCAGGCTAATTAGTCTGGTCTACCTTTTGCCAGGCCGACATGATCTCGACGTTCATGCCAGTCCAAACACGGTCTCGACTTTAAGTCCTGATGTCAAGATCTCGACACAGTCTGCCAGACCACCTGAGAGGGGAAGGGAACCTTTCCTCTCGGGTATCCCGAAGAAAATAAAAGAAAAGAGAAGTGGGGGAGAGAGAGATAGCATCATCACAACATAAATAAAATAGAAAGAGAGGGCGAGCCCGAAGAGGGGAAAAGGGGAATACTCAATGTAAACCCTTGCCTGTTATTATCTTCAACTCCTATGTACTTGGTTTCACTCGGACAGAATCTCCCCTTAGGATTCAAGGCTTTCAAGACTTCACTTGGACAGAACCTCCCCTTAGGATTTAAGACTCTCACACACTCATTTTGACAGAACCTCCCCTTAATTTCCTTAACCTGGAGGTTCTAAGTTGAATCCCATACATATATGTATAAGATTCTACTTTGACAAAACCTCCCCCTCGTATTCAAGATTTCCTCCACAACGGGAGGAAAAAGAAGAAAAGAAGAAAAGAATAGAAGGAAAAGAGGAGAAGGGAAGGGGGAAAAGGGTGTGGGAAGGGTAGGGGTGATCCCCTATTTATAGATGCAAGAATCAGCTTGCTGCTGGCTGCCACCGCCTCACGAGCGGTCCTTGGAGCGCTCCTCAAGGACCGCTTGCGAAACCGCTTAGGGTTTCCAGCCTTGCGCGACGATACGGTTTCGGCCATAACTTTTTCGTCCGACCTCGGATTTGAGATCCGTAAATTGGGTTTTGAAGCTGATTCGATGAGGAATCTACTTGTAAAATCTCAGAGCCATTGGACAACTACACAATTTTTGACAATTTTCCAAAGTCCACCCACCCGTTCCCGGTATACCATTTATACCGTTTCTTTCGCCCCTTCTCATTTCCTTATCAATTAGGACGTACATTATTCCCTTATAGACTCTTAGGCTTTATTTGCATGGGGTATTACAATAAACAACCTCTGAAGAACACTGCATACCCGCTGTTTCCCCTTGAACGATAAGGTTGGAGATGGTGTGGTGGAGGTAGTGTTCGACAGTGTGTTCTGTAGTCTCGGGGATTTTGCAGTCTCAGTTATGCAATGTTCTGTGTGGTTCTAGTCCAGTCATGGTTTGGTTACAATGTGCAGTGTTGTAGTTGTGCATTTCTGTTTCAGTTTGGCTTGTGTTGCAGATATTCTGTTTCAGTAGATGCATTCGGTCGAAGGTGCCTTTTAGCTCTATTCAGTATGCATGTATTGGTTCAGTCTCAGTGGGCATTTTGGTTCCAGTTGTGCAATATTCTGTCTGTGTGCAGTTTGTCAATGTTGTTGTTCTGTCTCCGTTTGCAGTTTTAACCCAGTGAGTTGTTTTGTTCCGTTTCAGTTTTGGATAATTGTGTTGAGTCCAATTCCATTAGTTTCCCCCTCACGGCTTCAAAGCTAGATGTCGGGTTTGGAGGCTTTTGGATTGGAATTCGGAAGGCCAATGACGATAAGGATCGAGACCGATCCGAGGCCCCGAAAGTACTATCTTGAGTTAGTATTGATCAGTCTTGATGTGCATCTAGTGTTCTTCATGTTCATTATACATCCTGTTCTTAAAATGACTTCATGTCTGTCCTTGAAATCTGCCTGTTGATCGAACATGGATCAACATGGGCTGTTAAATAAATTGCTGGACCGTTGGTAAATAGGCTGGGCCAAAACAGTAATTAATTAATTCATTAAGTAGAAGCAGAATTGGGCCAAGTCTTGTTGGGCTGGTATTGATTGAATTAATTCAAGTGGACAGAAATTCAGTTGGGCCTATGGGAATGCTTGGACTTGGACTAATTGGACTTAATTAATTCCTT
>MAYD01485355.1:0-17529 GCA_001909325.1 Ruellia speciosa
TTCTTTAGAGGTAAATCCGTGTTACTACACGTGTTTTATTTAGATATGTGTAGTGATAACGTTCCAACGTGTTCCAACGTTTTTATTATTTTAAAATCGATGTGTTATAAAGAACATTAAGCAACATGTACCATGTAATTCTCCCCAAAAGAATAAACAAGTGTATTCAAATAAATTTGAAACACGATTGAATCCTATCATTTTTAGGTTGTGTTTGGCAATATAGTTTGAAGTGTCAAAAGCTCATCGAAAAATTAAAAATATTCAAAATCTGGTTGGTATCAGATTAGAAAATCAAAGCCAAACACTTAATCTCTCTTTTAAATGCTAAAAATTAGAAGTTGGAAATAGGAGCTTTTAACCTTCCAAAAATTAACCTCAAACACTAATCATTAAAAGCTGTTACCAAACATAGCCTTAATTTCCATTTCCCAAGCCTAACAGCCCCAGTTCCCATTTCTTCTTTCTTTCATATCCTTATAAAGTCATAATTGAAAACTAGTACTCCTATGCAAGCATTTACATTAAACCTGATAATTTTAAATTCGGGGACACATACACACAAAAAGTGAGGATCCAAAAATTTTAAAGCGATTTATCCAATCATCCTCTGAGGCTCTGACTCATGAAAACAACATATCCATTGCACTGTTACAGGAAAGAACAAGAGCAGAGACAGAAGAGAGCCGCGACCATGATTACAGAAACAAGATATATCCCTCTTACTTCCACAATCCTCTTCCACTTTTCTGTGACCAATCACAACCACACACCCACAACAAAATTCAGCAAAAGTTCAGCAAAAACGAAGCAAAAGCAAGCATGGAAAGCTCAGTCACTATTACCACATCATATGATAATCATGAGAGTTTGTTTATCTTCTGCACCCAAACACATTCATGGCTACACTTAATCACACTATTACACTTTCATTTACCGGTAATACCTTTTCTCCTCTCATTTATGTATGTTCGACTGGGATTCAAAAGAGACGCACCGGGCACAGGCAGCTTAAAAACAATCCCCATCCTCTCTTCTGCAGGACAAAATGGAAAGGGGACAGTCATTACATTTCACATGAATAAAATTGAGTCACTTGATGGAGACCCGATAAAGCGAGAAACAACACCGAGTGTTTGGATTGGTAGAATGATCGATCAACATGCTTCCGTGTTGATACAGACGGCGCAAGGTAGTGCTGTTTTTAAGCGAAAGGAAAAGCAGTGCTCCTAGTGACCAATATGGCTTGACGAGGACAAGCACTAAGTCTAAAATACTTCCGGGATTTCAATGCGTAACGTGGTAACTCAAAGAATGATAATAAAACACTCATTATATTCTCGAAATACTTTCCAATCAGACAACCAGGCAAAGGTCTTGAACATCCTCAATGTAATTAAGGTTGCTGCGTGAATTACTGCACGGGAGCTTAAATTTTCATCACCTAAAAACAAATTGTTTATTTGTTCAAACTAGCTTGGAAGGCGTTATGCATTTCAAGGTTGGTTGATCATTGAGTTCAGTCTTTAAAAGCTCGTTCATTTAGCGGCCAAGGGCACAACTCCAAGGTAAAACACTAAGACAAAGTGGAAAATTGAACAAAGCGAATTGAGTGGATCTTAAAGGACATCATTGAACAAGCATCAAAATAATTATATAGCTAGATGGGAAAAAAGAACAGAATATACCCTTTTGGTGTGGGCACGGAGGAGGTCGGGAGAGATCTTGTACAGATCCTCGTCGACAGCCTTGGGTGGGCACTGATTGTACGGAGGAGTGGCCAATGCTGAGAAAGGGGTGGGTGGGGTTTTCAACTCATAGTCACAATTGCAGACAGCCCACTCATCTTTTCCCCTTTCTGTGTCTTTTGAATATCCTACTTTTCCCTACAAGAAAAGCACATACTATCAACACTAAAGGTATCATCATAAACAACTAAATGATCACTCCAAGAATCACAACTACCCTTCCAGAGGATTCACCTAAAACTCTTCCATTTTCACAAACTAAAATCATAACATGTTCAAGACATTAGAACAAGAACAATAAACAAGTATGAATAGATTATAACAAAATAAATTTCAGTAAACTCAGGACTCATTCACAGTCAGGAAACCAATCAAATAATTAAAATAAAGGAAGGACGAAAGGCGTTAAGAGAAATACCCTGCGGCGAGGTACAACAATCATAGCAGGAGTTACAACATCATTCTCATACAAATCGCCGGCCACGTACAAATCGCGATCCGCGGAGTAGCTACACCGGAGCAGCCCAGCTTGCCGCGCCGATTCAAAGCACTGCGTGAAGGGCAGATTGCTGTCGTCGCAATCCCAGCTCCCAAATGCAGGCACACGTCTCCTCCTAAAATTAAATTCCTTCACCCCCCCCCCCAACCAACAAAAAGAAAGAGACAAACAAAAATCAATATCTAAAAAACGGTCGGATTAAACAATTACCATGAAAAAATACAGAATTGCTCACATCCATTGCAAGGCAATTGAGGAATCGGGAATGGAATTTTGCTTGGGTTGGGTTTGGCGTAGCTTTCCGATTCTTAAAGGGGGGAAATGGGTGTAAAAGGGAAATTGAAAAAAAGGGTCGTTGGGTGAATACTAGTGATGGCGAAATGTGGGGCAATAAGGAAGGACAAAAGGAGGGGAGAGCAGTGAGGAGTGGGAAATGGCAAACTGTGAATGTGCAGAGGAAAACAGGGGAAAAGTAAACAAGGGCAGATACATGAAAGAATGAGGGAAGGGTGGGGAGACAGAGGGGAAAGGGGCAAAGGGGTCTGTGCAAGTGTAAATACTACAGCAGCAGCAGATGTGGCTGAGCTTTATTTGGTGAAATGCTTTTCATGGCTTAGAATTTGGAGTGTATCATGTAAGTGTATAGTACTGTAGTAGTATAGTGTGGTATATTCTACATTATGAGATACGTAATCCACAATTCATGCCATCTTTTGTTTTTCTTGGTGGAATTTTGTGCCACAAGCTTTTTTTGTTCCCTTTACATTCACAGCCACAGGGGTGTGTTATTGACAGAGGATTCCAACTTGAGATATCTGATATTCAAAACCTTGCTACATCTTAATTGGTGTTTGTGCTTAACCATGATTATTTCCTCTTCAGAATTGGACAACTCAAAATCTACCAAATGCTCTTTTATGGTTGTTTTTAGATCTTGCTTAGAACAGAGTGGCACTTTTCCTTTCATATATACTACTACTTTGAGTATTTTAATTTTTAAGACATCATTTACAAGATTTTTTGGCTGTGTATGCATGCATGCTCGATTTACATTATGTGAATCATTTATGTTGACTATTTTGACCAATTAATTATTCTTAATGTTACAATTTTATTAAATTATAATTGTTTTTTAAAAGTTATAATGAGGAGAAATATTTTATTGTAATCAACTATATATAATAAGTAAATAATAAAATCGTCAATATATCGATTAAAGAGATTTGAACATAAAATTTGGTACCATCTCATTGGTATTAAATGTATCATGTATTATAAATGAATTACTTATTTTGATTGTTGAATCATTGCATACATATCAAAATATATGTACCAATATTTAAACAATACATACATTTATTATCTATTGAACTATTTGTTTCAAATTTTTATCTCACTGCAAAACAACTATTAACTTAATTAAAGCAATTACCTTATAGCATTATTGGTTCGTTGATAAATAATAAATAATAATTAGTTTAATTAATTGATTTGATTATTATCGAATTGCAATAAAATTTTGATAAATAGGTATTATACAAATAGTGAATATGTAAACATATGTATAAAAAAAGTTGCTAGATTTTATAAAACACTGCATTAAAATCGTTTGTGGAATTTGTCTTCTAGTAATAATATTTCTTCAAAACATCAATTTGTGGCCTTTAATAAATAGATTTAAAAATTATTGCAAAATATTCACGGCGGGACTGAATTATGTGCTATGGTCGTTGCGTGACCATACTTTCATATAAATTTTATACTATCACATTGGTTTATAAATAATCTACCTTTACGATTGTGTGACTGTATTTTAATTCGCAAAGACAACTTAATTGTTGAAAGCATTAACTTTATATAAAGTACTTTTATTAATGTTCTTGTAAAATGTATATTGTTAAAAAAAAAAAAAAAAAAAAAAAAGAAAAGGGAGATAACCCCACATGCATCAAAGTCAGTTTTACGTGGTGCTATGTGCTACTTTGTGTGATCCCTAATAGTAATAAACTTTGATTTAAATAAAGTAATGTGTGTGATTTGATAAAAAGTCAATTTATTTTGTCCTTTTCCACTATTGTTTGTTTGTTTGGTTGGTCTTTGACGAAATTATTTTTGATGTGGTCCTTAATTTTTTCTAATTGGTTAACCAGTGAATGTATTATTTTAAAAGCAGATATTGCGAATCAAATTTTCTAACCTTGGAATTGAGAGGGATTAAATATAGGATTAATCTTATAATTTATTGTATTTCGCATTTTAATTCCTTATATTCTTAATCGGTAATATTAGTTCTGTAGGTTCTTAATTTATAGTAGTTTTGATCATTTTTGTCGTTAAAAATTTTATTTTATTTCATATTGACCCCAAAATGTTGTAATATATTCAATTTGGTCATAATTGTTTTAAATATAAGTATTTTTAATTTCTTATAATATTTCTTGGGTATTACTATATATCATATCTTTTTTTTAATTTTTTGCCCCTCTTTTTTTTTCACATACACTCTCTAGAAAAAATTCTCATAACAAAAAATTAATATATTGAAACGAGAAATTTCACAAAAATTTTAAAAAATACCAACCATAATACGATATTAATTGAAATTACAAACTATCGAAAAAAATTTCTTCCATAAAATTCCTCAGTATCATTCCCAATTTCATTCTTAAGTGATGGACTTTCTCCTTTTAAGTCTTCCATAAAATTCCACTCAAGCCATTATATGTTAAAATTAGACTGCAACAGGATATAATGAGATTCGATTTGATGTGAGCATCATCTCCCCAACACGGTGAATGCATCCACCCTCATCACCACACTTCAAGATCAAAATACATGGATCATATATTCAATAATTGACGTAGTAAGTTGATAATATAGGTCGGTTCCAGTTCTAAATGATTATTTTTCAAGATTTTATAATACTATTTATTTATAATTATCAAATTATAGGGTAAATGATCACATTCAACAATTTAAAATTATAACATAATCCACTCCCAATATATATCTATATCATTTTACATATTTCAGCTGATTAATTATGTAGGATTGAAGTGCTACTAAATGAACTTCCCCAATATATATCTATATCATTTTACATATTTCAGCTGATTAATTATTTAGGATTGAAGTGCTACTAAATGAACTTCCAATTTGGTGACCACTAGAAATGACAATTCAAAAGTATGTTTCTTGATAATAATAATAATAAGATATTACTATATTTCGCCCTCTTTTACTAGGTACCATCCATTGACTATTTTGCCCCTTTCCTTTTTCACATTTTTTCCTCTTTAGAAAAAATTCTTTCAAATAAAAAATTATTATGTTGGAACGAGAAAATTTACGGAAACTTTGAAAATGGTCAATCACGACACAACATTAAATTCGATGGCGAAATTTTTAAAAATCTCGCCCGGGCCTTGGCCCTAGCGAGATTTTTCTTCACCTAGAATTTAAAAAAATAAATAAAATTGGTTGATTGTAATCCTAGAAAAAATATGTTTAGCCATTTTAATTTTTTCATGTTCCATTAGAAGATTTTTTTGATTGTTTAGAATTTTTAATTTTTTAAAAAAAATTCGGTTGTTTGTAATCCCAATTAATGTAGTGTTGTAATCTGAAAAAAATTATTTGTAATTTTTTTAGGTTCCATTAGAAAATTTTTCTGGTTGTTAGTAGTTTTTTGAATTTTTTTAAAAAAATGCGATTATTTATAATTCCAATTAATGTTGTGTTGTAATAAAACTAGTATCGTGATTGCCCATTTTCAAAATTACTGTGAAATTTTCTGTTCCAACATATCAATTTTTGGTTGACATGACATTTTTCTAGAGAGAGAAAATGTGCAAAAAGTAAAAGGGACAAAATTGTCCAAAAGTGTGATACCTAGTAAAATGTTATAATACAGTCATTCTCCCACTGCAAATTGAGTCATTTCAGTATTTCACATGGTTGTAAAAATCCCCGCCTAGGCGCTAGTCGAACCTTGGCGCCTCGATTAATGAGAAAAATCGCCGCCGATTTAATAGTGGCGAAAAATCGCCGCCTAGGCCGATTAATCCCCGCCTAGATGATTAATCCCCGCCTAGGGCGCCAAGGCCGATTAATCCTCGCCTAGCGGGCGCCTAACTATTTTTGCAACATTATTAACATGTATTTCACTATTTTGTCATTTGAGTTTAATGCTTTAATTATTATTTCAAGTATTGATATTTAATTTTAAATTTAATTATATGTTATTTAGACTATATTTACTTATTTAGTAATATATTTGTTATATATTTAAAAATTAAAATAAGAGTAATTACTAAAAAGTATATTTTTTATTAAATTCGGCGCTGCGCCCTAGGGCGCCTAACAATTTTTGCAACCTTAGTATTTCATTATTCATTATCAACCTAATCATCTAATTTGTACTATCAAACACAAAAAAAACCTTGGCCGAAATTCGAAAATAACAGAATTGATCATATGAGATCAATGAAAAGAACAACAAACACAATTACAAAGTGAGAAAACATTTCATCGATACACTGCAACTGAACTGATGCAAATTTTGGTTGTTAAACAATTACAAAATGATAACACAGATCAAGGTGATGATGCAAAATTTTCTGAACTTTCACTTGAAAATGGTCACTGATACAATGGTGGAAGACCCCATTTATTCTTTGTTCTCCTAACAACCTGGGGAATCTTCCAATCTAACCCTACACCTGTCACAATCTCAGGCAACACACAAACGGGCCACAACATCTAAGTTGGCCTGGGCCAAACTTATTGAAAAGAGCCTTTAGATTTTAATAGATTTGGCCAACTACAAACTAGAAAGGATAAAAGAATAAAACAGGTAAAGAAATACAACAAGCCCATTCTTTTTCAACCCAATACCAACTCAGCCATCTCAATCTCCTCAGCCACCTTCTGTACCTCTTTGCTTTTGAGTTTCCACTTCTGACTTTATCGGTGTTTTTAGTGCCGTTGGTTATTTCATGTAATTGGGATTTATTTAACATCGGAGGGATTTCATGTAAAGCTATAATACGAGTTAGAAGATGCGGAGTGCACGTCGGCATAAGTTGATATAAATTCAAACCCGACAAATGGCGGGATCAAGGGGGTCGCGCCCCCTTGTGAACCTAAACGGTGTAAATGGATTTCCAACACAAAGGCAATGATAAGTAAAAATAAACCTACTCCGGCACTACCCTTCAGAAGGCTAGAAAGCGAGTCACTGAGCACCGAAGAGGGCTGGAAAGTGAAATTTTCTGGAATTCTTCTCGAAGGTGTTGGAGTTGGTGTCCCTTGTATAAGTGACACCAAAATTCCTGTCTGGCATTACATGACGCCGAAGGTGTCCAAAAAATGCTTTAAAGTCTTTAATTTGATTATAGCGCGACCATGAAGAACGACACCATTTTCGCCTTATTAGCTTCACTCGGCATCAGTAGAAAGCTTGATTTTCTGATTTTGATGCACTTCTTCACCAATAGGTGCAATCATTCATGAATGGTTGCATCCTTTCGCCATCAGACACCACCGTACCTATAAATACACGTACTTCAGTCCCAGAAAGTAAAGGAACAACATCAAACACGATAACAATCTCTAAGTTTATAACACTTATTATTCTAAAGATTCATAATAACCCAACAATATATGAGTGAATTTTAATTCGTCACGATATTCGAGTCATCTTTAGATGATTCTTATTCCTTTTTCTAATTATTTCCCTAACAAACTTCACCACCTTTTATCATATTCCAACATAAAGTACCTATCCTTCCATTTCAACTTTCAAGCCGAGACCAATACCAAAAATTTATTTCTAAAGCAGGATTATTTATAGACCAAAATTATAAAAATGAAAGACATTCCTCGTTGCCGATTCCAAACCTAATTGAGGAAATCAATAATCCTAACACAAATATTGATATTTTTGCAATTCAGCACCTAAGTAAAGAATCCACACGTCAATTCATAAATATTTAAATTTTCATGCAGAGACAGTTTATAAAATTACAATGCAATGTTACTAGTAAAACAAAATACTCGCTCTGTATTGAATAAATTGTGTTTTGGGCGTTTTTATTAGTGATAGAACATAGAAAATATACTATTTTCGAATAATGAGGGGAAAAAAATTACTTAAAAATGAAAATTGAGAAAGTATATTAACTGTATTATGGAACGAAGTATCAAAATGCGGTCTTATATCAATCACGAAACCGCCAGACCAAAGCAATGCCCCGATTAGGTAGAGCAACAAACAACACCATCGATCTTTTGTGAGCGGAATTTTGGAGAAGATGCAGAAAAACCGTTCCAATATATACAGAATAAGGTGCAATGAATTCTGAATGAATTAAGAATTAAAATACTTGTAGATATAAACTAATTAAAAAAATCAAGGTATGAAGCCGTCTTAGCTCAGCCGGTAGAGCGCATGGCTTTTAACCATGTGGTCGTGGGTTCGATTCCCACAGACGGCGTGTGAGAGTGTCATTTTTCAATTTATTTTTTAATGTTTAGTTCTTGTTCTCCAGTTTGAGTTTTATATGTGTGCCAAGTTCATGAGTTTCTTTTCCTTTTTGTTTCTAAATTGCTTCTTTAAAACGCAAAGTTGCCTTAGTTCAGCTGGTAGAGTGCATGGCTTTTAACCATAAAGGTTTCGATTGCCATAGACGACATGTGTGAGCGGTATCAGTTTTTTTGTACCCTAAATTTTTTTAAAAATAAGTTGAAAAAATTTGTGAACACTCTTGTATTAATTACCTTCTCATATTCTACCAGCACTGTTGAGAGATTGTGGAACATATGAGGTTAGCTGACTAGATCCACATGTATCATGACAAATTACTTTTCTAATAATAAATAGGAAAATCTGTATATTTTATTATTAAATTTGAATGAAGTGTGAGACTATTTTCTGGAATAAAATTCAAAATAATCCTCAAAGTTTACTATTAATTCAAAATAATTTTATTACCTTCAAATTATCACACGCCCAAGCCCACCGTTCATGGTTCATGGCAAGGGATTCGTCAACTGACTCCAAATTGCCCGGAAACCGTGCGTCCACCCGGTCATTCCTCTGCTAATTCTTCGATGCGCCACCGACCTCCGCAACTCATTCTCCGATGCGCCACCGTCCTCAAAAACGTTAACCTTCTTTCCAAGATGGAAGTCTTCGCCCTTGTTTCCATCTCCGGCGCCGCCAACAACAAGGATAATGAGGTTAAGACCCCCACCGCCGTCGCGCGCCCTTCCGCCGCCTCCACCCTCTCCAATTTCCCAATCACCACCTTCAATCCGTAATCCTCCACCGCCTTCGATAGCAGCGTCTTCGTGAACAAGTACAACTGTGGGTGCACTTGCGCCGTCGTGTCTGTAGGCCCAATTACCCTAGGGTTTTTCGCCGGCCCATCGATCCAATGCGGAATATTGGGGCTCGATTTCCGCTGCGATTGAGACGGTGATGTGGAAGAAGTTTCAGTTATCGAAAGGCTTATAGTGTTCACGGCGCGGTAGCCGTACGATTCCGCGCCGTTGAGCTCATCGGCGAGGGTGCGGTGGAGATTGAAGCTGGGGCGTGCAAGGGAAGAGACGGGGCCACGGTCGCACTAGTCGAGGGCGAAGAAGCCACCGGCCTTGCCGGAAGCGGCGCAGGCAATGGACGATTTCTCGACGAGGGTGACGGCGGCACCCCTCTTGGATAAGAAGTAGGCGGTGCAGACGCCGATTATTCCGCCGCCGCACACCACCTCTCTTGTGGACAGGATCTGGGGATCCATCGGCGATGGGTGGGAGGATGAACAGCAGCGAATGGGGAACTCAATCGGGACCGTTTTGGTTCGCCGGGCTCGAAGTCGGAGCTGTGGTGGAAGTGTGAAGTGTGGGAACGACGTGGTAGTTGCTACCATTTTTCAGAAGAATGTAGATTTCGTAATCTGACACGTGGTAGTTGCTCCAGTTTAGGCCCGATTTCAATATGGGCCCAACATGGGTCAGGTCGGGCATGGGTGAATCGGGTGGGCGGACGGTTTCCCACCAATCTGAGTCCAAGTGAGGAATCCCTTGCCATACATCAGGTGGGTGTTTGATAATTTGAAGGTAAGAATACCACATCAGCAAATTAAGTAATTAGTGAGTCAAATGGCCATTTTGAATTAATGGTAAATTTCGAGGACTGTATGAGCTTTTTTCGAAAGTTATTATAGCATCAAGACTATTTTGGATTAATAGTAAATTTAGAGGATTATATTGGATTTTATTCCACTATTTTCTAGTTGATCCCCTATCCTAACTAATCTTTCAATTGGAATGTTGTAAACTGCATCCATGAATTAGTGAACAGGTGTTCTGAACATGTTGGCATAGGTTTTATCCTGGATCTCTGATCAAAGGCTTTTCAGTTCTGCAAAACTTCCACCAAGACTGCTGTAGAGATGACTTTGAGTTTTCCCTTAATATTGGATTGAAGGTTTCAACTGGTTGAAGTCTATCTAAAAATATTCAAGAGATAGCTTTGAGCTTATCATCCTAAAAGTACATTTGGATCTTGGAAATTCCAACACATTTGTGTAGCAACCTTGATTTGATGAAGTCCACGCAAGAGTGATATGAAGATGGTCATTAAATATTTGAAGACCATTTTTAAATATTCAAAGAGCTTTGGAATTTTTTGACTCAATCCACTCGAAGATAATATGAATTTCAAAAAGCATGTTCGCATGGAGATTCATCGACTTAAGAGAGGTTCAAAGGGGGTTTGATTTGATGTTCCAGGAACATTGTCTCAAACATGGCCTAGAGAGGTACACTCCCTGGCCCATCCCCGCAGGGACGAGTCCGCTTTTGTGACCTGCTCAAATGCAATTTGTCCATCTTTATTACATTGATTTGAAGTATAGGGTCTTGACCTGTGAATAATAATAATTGCTAAAAGTCTTAAAACTCTTATCCCACAAAGCATTAGCATATATCACAATCATGCACCGCAAGATACAAACTATTAATCGGGAAATTCAACCTCACCCCATGAAGCAATGCCCACCGCCTCACAGTGAGGAGGTGGGCATTGCCTCACCCTGTGAGGTCGAAAAAGCCCTAATACTCTCAAGTGTATAATTGTCTGAAGCTCTCCCCTGCCCTCCTTCCCTGATGTCACCCAAAATTGATATAACATTCTAGTAATTGGATATAGTGAGGGGGCGGCCGTTTGGTATTAAATAAATGATTTCATCAACCCCTTGTGAGTGTATTAAATGATTAAATCCATATCCTAACTCGAAATTCTCTCCCACAGACACAAGTTTTGGATAACCGTCCACCAAACACCCCATAAATTATATAGATGTTAAAATGGTGTACTCATATAGGATGGTTTTACAAACATCTCCACAAAAGAGAAATGGAGAAAAATAGATCATTCCGAAGCCAATTTCATTTGTAAAATACGAACCAAATACCTACTGAA
The DNA here is from genome assembly GCA_001909325.1 of Ruellia speciosa. Classification (NCBI taxonomy): domain Eukaryota; kingdom Viridiplantae; phylum Streptophyta; class Magnoliopsida; order Lamiales; family Acanthaceae; genus Ruellia; species Ruellia speciosa. Next base: position 11,732 of record MAYD01485355.1, read on the forward strand.
TTCACACTTCACAAGGATCTGTACCCCCCAAAAATAGCCATTTCCATATCTCAGAAGTTATTCACAAAAAATATACCTTAGACGTGGATAAGCTTCACATTTTTCCTATTTTTTTAGCTTCAACACATGTATTTTCTATAATTCATGCTCCTCTCTTATCTGTTAATTACTCTAATCCAGACTGCAGTATTAATAATACTTACTTTTGATTTTCCATTAAGAGTTAAGGATGAACATGGTCAGGCGCTGACAGTGGAACCAGCTGGAGGATTCACAAGCGCCGCCAGGTCTCTGATTCTGCAGCCACTGCCCCAGAATGATGCGAGACAAAGACCCATGATAGCCATTGCAACGACTGAACAAGCTGGGGGAACGGCTTGTGTAGTGCCCAGGAATTGTGTAGCTAGAAGTCCTGCTAGTGTTGAACTCTGCATTCCAGTGCACAGTGAGATTGTCCGGGAAACTTCTTCTTCTAACCTGTTGCATATCATTATATTAATAATGCACGGAGATGTGTGTTATGGCTGGACAATATTACGTCAAGTAGCACTATATTGAAATCTAGCATGATGGAAAGAAAGATATAAAGAAAATGAATGAAATTGGGATGTGCATAGTTAGTACACATACAAGTCATTTTACTGAAAAATTTAGACTAGTATTGCTCCCGCATTATTTGATCATGCAATGTATTATGTATCATTAAATTCAATACTTTTAACAATACTAAAGCACTATTCTTGAGCTTAAAATATCGAAACTGCATTGGTGGAAAATACAACTTAAAATAGGCCTGAAGGATCCGTTCATATAATTCCATATCCCAAACTTTGGCGAGTTGAATAGGGATGAAAACACTATATTTTTTTCGATTACATAACAAAGCAGCCTACCAGAAATAGGCTTTAAATGAGTTGATTCAACTTGATAATAGCCCAAGTTCGTCAAACAGTACCAAAATTTCACTTATACATTCGCATTGAAATATTGCGACATAAAAGATACTTGCCTGAAAGGCTGAATTTTCGAGATCCAATAGCCCAAGGTAAACGCCACAGCATGAAATACTAGCACTGGACCAACCAATCTCAGACCGTCGATAGAAAGGATCTGACTCCTATTTATAGCAAGTGGGCTACCAATGCACAATGAAGTGCAAACCATCGCAACAAAAGGCATGACCGGTTTTAGAATAGATACAACCGGCTTGGCGTAAGTATTCAATGCCAATCCAAGAGTTATAGGTGCAAGAACTACCTGCAGAATATCTCAAGAAAATAATTATGTGTGGATCAAAAATAAGTCGAGCATAAAACTCCAGATGTGATTTTGTAAACTAAAATTCAACACACATACAACAGCGCAAAAACTAAAACTAGGTTCTAGTCTTCTTAAGGGGTTGAGGATTTCACACCTGCAAAATTGATTTTGACATGGCAACAGCATCAACAGGAACAACTGAGCCAATGAGAAGGCCTGTTAAAAGAGGAGTCACAAGAACAGAGGCAATGGTTGATGAGCTTGTCAACAGGATGCTCAATGCTACATCCCCCTTACTCAAGAAGCTCGCATAGCTCGACAGCTGAGCCCCCGCAACACATGACGTCAGAACAAAACCAGCAAAGAACATTGGAGATATCCCAAAGGCTCGTGCCACAAACACTCCAAGTGCTGGTTTCAATAAATACTGAGCAATAAATCCGACAGACAATGGCAGAGGTCTGCAATGAACAGAAGGTCAATAAAAATGTAACCAGCAATGATAATCAAATAATAAAAAGTTAAGTCGAAGAAATAGAAGGCTAAAGAAGGAACCTTTTAAATGCAAGAGCAAAATCATCGAGTGAAAGCTGGATCCCAATAGATAACATGATGCCTCCAAGTGCAGGAGCATACATTTCCTTTGATACCCTGCACGTGCCTCTATCATTTAACAAAGAAGACAGGAACACACACACATCTTAAGATAGCTTTAATTATAAGTAAAAGGGATAAGAAAAACAAAAAATCATCATAGATAGCTTTCCCCAAACCATAAACAAGCTCATCTTTTTTGTCTCTGCCAGAAATTTATTCATTGAAACAGTCAGCAATTATATCTGCAATACTCGAATATAATTTCCATGGAATGTCATTCTGGAGTAGTTTCAAGCTTAGCTTACAAGTTAATCATCAAATCAATTGAACACTCAATCTAAAAGTGCAATCAGTAACTTCACAAGATCAAATTGCTGATTTACGTGTGAGATATTTTATATCATTATAAAAGTCTAGAGTAACGAGGAAACCGAAGATTGACAATATCAAATGATTAATTTAACCAAAGAAACTACCAACTGAAAACATCAAGCAACAATATACCACAATACAATTTTACTAATTCCACTCACCAAGTGAAAGTCGAAGGCTTCGATAGGGCGGCTACGGCGGTGATCGCCACCACAAACGGAAGAAGCGCCGATAAAATTTCAGAAGCCTCGGATTTCGATTCAGAAACCACACCAATCTTAGGGTCCGCTCCGAACGACAATAACGAGAAATTCCCGTCTCTTTTATGCAACCCGACCTTCCCTATAAAAGGCGATGAGGTAGAGCACGCAACCACCGCCAGAGAACCGCCTTTAAAACTCTTCGCAAACGTCTTCCGAACCGGGGGAAAACAATTACTCCTTAAACCTAAAGGAGCCGAATTCCTCGGCAGAAAATTGAGGGCATAGAACGGCAGAGTTCTGGCAGCGGTTTGGAAGGAGAGGCATGGAATTGGAGACATTATCTGAATGAAATTTTCAGGATTGAAGCGGAAGGTGCCTCGCCGGCGGAGTAGGGGAGTTTTCCGGCGGGTGGACGGCGGAGGGAGAAAGTAGAGGGAAGGCGATAAGGGTATAATTATAAAGTGAGTATATTAATTGGGCTTATTAAAAAATAAAATAGAGTAATATATATCGTAGTAGCAGTAACTGTATTTAGAGAAAATAGGGCTCCGTAGCTGTAGCTTCCAGCCTTCCATCCTTGAGCATAGCCAATTACGGTTTTTTAAGCTATTAAATATGTAATTATTTTTACAATTTTATGAGGGAAAGTTCTGGTGACTTTCAAAAGGAAAATACTTACATTCTATTTGAATATAACTAGTAGCATTAAACTAGAAGTAATTTTAATTTTTTTTAAAAAAGATAATAACTTATTAATTGTTTTAAATTTTTACAGTTTAGTGTTTTAGATTAATCATTTAATAAGAATTAATTCAATTTTATCAGATTATTAATTTTAATGGACAATTGAATACTTATCCATGTGATATTTGATAACAGTAAATATAATAATTTAATTAATTAAATAATTTTAATTGAGTAGGATGGAAACTGAGTATGATGAATACTGAAATTAAGTGATTGTTTTCACTGAATGTTATTAAATGAGAAAATTTATTCAAATAATTTTTTTAATAAGAGTAGAAGGATTCTGGTTAGTAATGATTGAAACTAGCTTCAATTAGTCCCTCACTAAAAATTTCAAAATTCAAATTAATGGTGGCCGAAACATAATAAGTAGTCATTTACTTATTTAAATGGCAAATTTAAAAGAATAATTGGTTAATATAAAACAATTAAAAAAATTCAACATAGAGTGATTCCATTATTACGATCCGAGTTATTAATTATGTACCTTCAAGTATCGATTCTTACAGCGAGCTTTTGCAGACGATTATTATCTTGCGGAGTTATTTTGTGGAGTGTCATTTCCTTCATGAATATGATGAGTCGAATAGATTGACCAATGTTGGGCATGACAGTTAGATTGGAGACTATTGTACATTATCAACCACCATGGTCGGTGGCGAATTTGTTGCTTATTTTTATAATCGTCGACTTGTAATTTAAGTCAATATTTTTTTAAAATGGTATACTCACTATGTGCGAAGTTAGAAGGCATTTAGGCTATGTTTGGCTTGATAGATTTTTTAGGGAATTTAAAATCCATAATAATAAATCCTCACTTGTTTGAATTAATGAAATGATTTATGAATTGATTTTAAATCACCTTCCTTAATTATCTACTAAATTAAAGTGGATTTTAAATTTCACCTAAATATAGACATTTCAAATTATCTCCTCAAATTTTCTTACAAATCCAAATTCCTCAATTCAAATATAGGCTTAAAGAATTTTTCATGCTAATTAAGGTTTGACACGAAAAAATAAAAAATAAAAAAAAATCCTTTTTAACCTTTTTAAAATTTGTATGAGAAATTGAGTGCTCTTTGATTGGATATTCCTTTTAGTACTTCTATATTAGGTGATAGCAAAAATGGACCATCGCATACTTCATTGTATCTGTTTTTGTTAACTTATCATCCATGACAAATTCCAAAATTATCCAACTGAAATATTATCCAACTGAAATCATATAAAGCCATAATCTTTTTATAGACATCTTCAAAAGCCTTTTTCTTAAATCCCGCACAAAAAAACATTAAGCAAATGAAGAATCTATGCGAAAATCGTCTCAAACCCCAGCATCTGTTGCAGAAAAGTCTAATTAGAAATATATGTGCCAATGTGGGAAAAAAGAACCATATTTTCCTATATACATTTGGATGATTCGAGCTCGTTGTTCTTCTCTTCAGATGAAAAAGTATTTGTATTAAAATCAATCTCCAGTGAAAAAGAAGGGGTTGAAAATTGTCTATTAAAATTGATAAAAACAAAAATTTACTTTAGAAACATTATCTTCCAACGTCTATGTTTACGATGAACACCAATCTCCTATTCTTAAAAAAAAAAACACCATCCACTTCTAATTTGGGAAAATGGTGTAGAGGAAATAAACAAAGTGATACAAGAGTATAATTGGAATGATGGACCTAATTTGTATTGGAATACAGAAAACGTGTTATATATGTGGACAAAGGCAATCTTCTTAAATGACCTTTAATTCTATGTAGAGAGAATACCATTTTTCTTTCTAAATAATTTTGAAATAATTGCAGTGTTACAATTTTGGATTACTTTTTATTAATAAATACTACTTCCGTTTTATAACTTTCCTTACATGGATGTTGGACACATAATTTTTAAAAAATAGTGAAAAGAAAGAGCGGAAAATAGCAGATGGACGGAGAGAGAGATAAATGAGTAATTTATGAGGTATTGAGAGATAAATGCGATTTTTTTATTAAGTGAAGAAAGAAAATAAAATATTTTTAATGGTGAGTGAGTGAAAAATTGCTAAATTTGTAATGTAGCAAAAGTTTTGAAACAACTATAAAAAGAAAAGTGTAACAAAAGTTTCAAAATGAATGCAGTACTTCATTTATCTCCAAATCATTTAATAAAATACTGCATTCTCTTTATTTCTTAACTCTGTGTCGTGACACTGAATTATAACTAATTGAAAACGGGAGTAGTACATAACTAATCAGTCTCATAGATTGGTAGTCAACATGATTAGTTCAATTAAATTAATCAATTTTCAAGCCTATATTGTTTTATCGCATAATGAACTTAATATAAATAATTAATTTTACTAATTTATTTAAATAATAAACTAATTAAATAATGTGGCTCTCACTAAAAATATATATTATATGATAAAAATATATTATATAATGAAAACTATAAATAAATTAATTATTACCGGAGACGAACCGTGAGATTATTATTTCCAATGTGAACGTGCCTTAAAATATAGTGAAGGGACTTTCTTTTTTTTTTTTTTGAAAATGGAAGTTGAGATGTCAAATAATAAAAAAATGAATATGCCTTTTAAAGAAGCAGAATATTCATTATTATACATAT
>MAYD01485421.1:0-18701 GCA_001909325.1 Ruellia speciosa
AAATTATTGGTTAAAATTTATTTAAGGTACCTAAATATCCATTTGAGACGTATTCTTCTCTCAACAGTTTATCTGCTACACCAAATAAAATCTTTTTGGATTGGAATGTATTTTATTCAGGCCGGATTAAATTTTCTTCCACAAAATCAATTCATCTAGCCCTTCCAATAAATTTCAAATATCTCATCATATCCATTCATCTTCCTAGGAATATTTAAATTTTGGGGAAATAATCCACTTCCAAACCGAGTTTTCTCGATCTCGATTTATTAAACTTCACTTTAGTTCGAATTTTCTTATTCAAAATTTTCGGGGTATTACGATGAATATGTGTGTCACCACATTTGTCTCCGGGTCGGCGGCCTCAAAGTTTACATAATGGCCAAATGGAGGAGTTGGCCAACTATATCCCTCCGCTCGCGTTCCTCCGTCCTCAACTTACTTCAATAGTTATACACGTGGGTTCTGAACTCATTGTCCAGCGGGTTCTCCTTCTGTACTACAGCTAGTCTCACATAGCTTCGTCTGTGCCGCAATTATGTTCCTCACGATCTTCTTTGACCCATCACTCAGCTCGCTCATCTGGTTGTGACACTCTGAATACCCGCCATTACGTGGTTGTGCATGCCTGATTCACCTACTACCGCACGCACACCCCATATACATCCACCTTTTTCAGTTGTACCCTAATCTTGAAAGGACATTGGCATGCTTTCGTTTTAGACTTGCACCCTTGAGTCCGAATTCATATCCCTACCCTTCCCGCAATACCGTTCCGCGAGTGCACATCTACTTCACTTTTCCTCCCTTCTTGTGCGATAATATTACGAGCTCGAACCCAGCTTTCACCGACGCAATCACTTCCTCACTCATCCCAAAATCCTGGTTTGTTTTAAAATTCTCGCTGTAATCGATCCCGTACCCGCCAAACTCTTTCAATGGTACCTGAAAATTAGCAGTATAACATCAATGTCTTGTTCAACGTACAAAATTTCTATCGAAATTAGGATTACGTCGAACTTACATATATATTTAAATTAAAAAAAATTTTAAAAAAAAACACGGCAACGCAATTCTGGTTCAATCGGCCCAATGGCAGGCCGAATCATTATCTAGCCTGGCCACTAGCGCGGGCGTGCCCGGTTCACGAACAGCCAATGGCACAAACGCAATTATGCCCCGCCTGGGGCAGTGCCCCCCCCCCCCTGAGGCGGGCCACTATTCAGCTCGCCCATTGGCTCGGCTAGTATTCCAGCTCACCCAACCTATGGCTCGATCAGGATTCCAGTTCGCCCGAACCAATGGTCCGGGTGAGATCCTCCCACACCCAAACCAATCAGTCCCCCCCCCCCCTCACTTCTCAATTTTTTTCAAATTTTGTTTTTATTTTTACCTCCTCCGATGCCAGCGTTTCGTAATCCGACATTATTCACGAATTTTCGATGTTCCTATCGCCAATCTACCAAATTTGCTTTTAGAGTTTTAGAGCATTTTTTAGAGAGATAAAATTTAAAAAGGAGTAAGGGTGCAAATGACAAAAAAGGTAGGCGATGCGCATCCTGTGTTTAACTATTCACTTAAAAAAGTACTTTAAACCTATTTTATGAATTTGAATATATTTTTAAAAGCTATTTTCTATTATTTAATTTTATAATTAAATTGTTAAAAATATTATAATTAATGTAGAGTATCTTCTCCGCCACCGCTATGTCGCTATAGTGGCGTGGCAGCAGCGGAGATCTGCAATTGATTTCCTCCTTGTTTCGCTTACACTCCATTGTCCTCCATTAATCTACTAACTCCACGCTTGCACTCCATTGTCCTCCATTAATCCACTAACTCCACACACCGTCATCTTCACTATTATCATTTGTTCTCCTTTTAATTTGTGGCTTTGTGACAATTTCAGATTTCAGTTTTCACTTTGCTTGGGAGATGCTTCGATCCCCCTCCAGTTTTCATTCCTGACAGACTAAGTCCAAGATCTAGTCCAGTCTCTCCTCTCCACCTAGAGAGGGGTCTCTTCTTTTTAGCTGCTTTCTGGCTGGAAATTATCATGCTTAGCGGAGTGGTTATGGCTTGGCAAGCATGTCCACTTTTGTCCATTTAATGACACTTAATGTGGGGTGTTTTTCAGTGCAGCATTTGTCCCATCCTGTAGAATTCTGTTGAGGATATGTTGGATTGTCCCAGTTATTTTTCTCAGGTGTATTGGACACTTTTGATTCAATTATTTTGCCTATGGCAATTTATCAATAAATTTTTATTTTTAAAAGAACATAGACATCCCTTCTCTCGTGCAGTGCAGATTAGTGGAAACTGGAAAGTGAAATTTGTGTCGTGTTGTGTGTATTAGTACATTACAAGAAATTAAAAATTGGAAAAATTAAAACATCTGGATTCTGGGATTTTCCTGGCAGGGAAGAATAATAGTGATATTTCACTATGCAATGCACACGCTCCCGAGTGGCCAAGTCCCTGCATTTATCTCATCACATAATCAATCAAAATACAAACAAAATCGAATAGTCACCCAGCATGCAGTAAATAAATACACACATGAACATGAACATGAGCTCCAGCTCAATGTAAAATATATAAATGGGTCGACGGTTTTGCCTGTGAGAATTCCGAATCCACAGTGGGCACAGTACGTCACAGCCAGAATCACTATTGCGCTGACTTAGCACAGAAAAAATACCAGTAATTTGCCTGGCAAAACCATTTTCTGGAAGCACACCCATGCATACATTCAATCAGTCATATAATCCAACAATAACTTTCCAGCATGCCACAGTGAGGGATCTGCACCACAACGAGTTTCTTCACCATTCCCCACGAGAGAGTAAACCTTCAGGAAGTACCCAAAGGGCAAAGCAAGAGCTTAACCTGTGCCCAAAAAAATAAATGAAAGAATTTCTTCCTCAGCAGACAATCCGATCCCTATTCCCTCCCTACTGCTGCTTTGGTACAACCATGGCCAGCTTCAGATTACCGAGCTGGCATAATCTAGCTGGATTTTTGTATATAGTGACCTTTGCCATATTGTTTTCTGATATAACAACGTGCGCTATGCTGAAAGACTCACCTCGTTCAACTGCAAATTGCCACTCCCTTATTGATATCAGGAACCAATTCTTTCTTGCAGATATGGTTGATTTCACTTCCACATATTCCCTGCTATCCTCATCATCTCCTAACACGATGTCGTAAGGGAGTCCAGTTTCATTAGTTTCATTGACCCATTTCACGAATGTTTGGCCTTCTTTCCCCATGAAATATTTGAAAGCAATGAGTTCACCCAGTCTCCCTGTAAGTACAGCCTGCTGTGCCATTGCCTGATCCCTGTCATCGGTGTTCGATGGAATGTACATCTTGGTATTGGGTCCAACAAGATCATCGGACTCAAGGCCTAAGCTCGTGGCAGCAGTGACCATATTGTTTGAAACATTCAACTGTGATACCTCCGGTAATGCAGCATCAATCAAGACCACTCCAGGAGTGTCCACTGGCGGATCAATCTCCATATCAACGTCATCACTGATCTCAGTTGGAAGAGATGCAACACTCTGTATAATATTCCGTTCTTCTGTAGAACTACTACCTTTAATTTGTGGGGCATTCGCCCTTACATTTTTCAACTCCCATTGATTGACAGAACTGAAACCAGGTGCAGTTCTCCAATCAACAGGTGGCCAATTTGAGTTGATGGAACTTCTTTTTAGTGGTGTAGCTCCATTATTTCCTGATGATGAAACATTCTGAATGGACCAGCAAGATTCCTCAGAAGGTAGGTGTGGCACCTTCTGGCTGTTCAAAATGAAAAACTCGGTTTGCTCCTCAGTTGAGCCAGATTCAGCCATCGTTGTGATCATGTGAAGAAAGTTTGCAAAGTGCAATTCAGGCTTTCCATCATAGAATAAACAAGAGAGCTCTAAGAATATTGAGTGTGAATCAGATTCTCTACTGCAGTATAAGATGTTTCCCTGCAAGCATCAATGAACAGAATGAGGATTCAAATGGAACTGGATGAATTAGGGCAGTATGAGTTCCAGATGCTGTATGGATTTAAGTACCTCCAAAAGGCAGTTACACTCGTGTCTTTTCCTTGAAGTGATGTCATATCTCTTTATAGTGTTACGGTAAAATAGCTTTTCAACAGCAAAAACCTTGAGATTGCTAATACTCTGAAAACCAGAATGCTTGAGTTGAAGATACTTGTCAGGATATGCGCTACAGATGTAGCGCTGAGCATATGGAAGAACCCAATTCAACAGTGAAAAAACAAAACTATTGTCTGTTGCACCATAATAAATTGCCTGACGACTAACAACCTGCAAAGAGAGACTAATTGTTAAGACAGTTCAAAGATTTTTGCATTTCAACACTACTGCCCGCAATAGATTATGGAGTATGGAATCCAATTAGTCACAGTATTGCTTGGTGGCTTTCAAGCTAAGAAAGAGCTTAGGAAGAAATATTAACTGTGTAGTTATGTACAGATGCATCTAAAACTAGAATTGGACAAAAGCAAACTATGCATAATGAAATTTTGCATAAATATAACCATATATCATGATTTGACTAAGGCAAATTCCAGCCCCGGATGGGTTCCCACGTGTACGAATGTGTATTAAAACAAACATTTTAATACACAGTAGCATATTTTCTATCAGTTACAGTAGCATAGCCAGGTTAGAGTTCACAATTGGCATACTCTTTTCTGATCCGTCTGAAAAAAGACAATTAGGTAATCTTCACAGGAAGCGTATTAGTCAACACATGCATAGGGAGGAGCGCAGTTTGACGGTTAACATTTCGCAAGAGTCCAACTACCAAAACTGCAAAAGTCATACCTGGAGCCGCAGCCATCCAGTTTCAGTTGGATATTTATGTCTGAACAAAAACCTTCAGTTGCTTCATATAATTTTAGTGATATCAAATCATGCAACACCAGCTGAATAATACAGATTCAGGAAAACCATTGCGTTGTATTTTTAGTTTTAGGTAAGAGAAATCTTCCGTGCAGAGGAATTGTGCATAGACTTTTTGGTGCAAAAAAGCAACAAGTTCCTTGAAATCTATTTTAGGATTTTAAAATAACTTATGGAGAACATGAAACGTTGATACCAGTCACACTTGACATAGAAGTTCAACAAGATCAACTAGAACAACAAAGAGTGATCATAAGCTTTTAGCAATGAAATTTGAGATGGCGAATTTCATCTCAAATTCGAGTTTTCTGCAGCAAATCGTCATTGTGTATACACTTTTAGATAATAATCCATATAAGAACTTCACACCTTCTTTAACCAAAACAGTGAAATGACTAGGCAATATAAGGATGGCGGGAAGGAGTTGATCTTCATGTATAAAACTAAGAAATTTGTGTGCAACTATAATCAACTACATATGATCAAACCAGATATCATTAACCTTCATCTACCCCTATCACAGGCATTGCAAAGTTATTAGTCCAGTATAAGCACATGCAACCTCTTCCTCATCCACAAACCATAGATTTTGTTGACATGGACAGCATGACAAGTAATTCGGGTATATTCTCTACTTTCCAGGCATATACAACTTTATTTATTTTTACATTAGACCATGGGTCTATATTTATTGTTCCAGGGGCTTGTGGGGGCTAATTCAACTCCATCTGTTGTTTCGTCACATTTCTTTAGTTTGTTCAAAATTCAAATGGTCTTTTATCTTATCGTAGTAGCCTGTAAGCAAACTCAGATGCTCACTTAATTGTTGCCCTTCTTTATTTCTAATGCTAATGACAAAAAAGGGACAAGTGATAAAGGAAACAGTGTGAAGCCTCGGAATCCTTGAGTAACAGGAACCAAATTTTGTAACATGTACATGGTAGAGTCCTAACCTTTTTCAAGCACAATGCTACTTTCCCTATATTCGTTAAATAAAGACAAAGAATCCCCTTAATTGCAAGAGTGGTCTTTGTGAGTGATGTTACTATGTCAAGCATCGTGTTAGATTGTGGAAGAATTAATGAACGAGTACATGTTCGGTTAGCTCCTTTAAGACTCAGCAGTAAAGCTTTCTCCTCGCCAGCGATCACTCAAACCTCCTTTCTAAGTCTAGTTCCGACCTCTCTTACTGCCGGTTCTGTTCGGACCAATGCGATAGATTACCCCTACCTTCTCTAGAGAAAGAAGTCACCACAAGCGATTTGGTAGGATTTCGAAACGAGTTGCACACAACAGACGTTGGTCGTTGTCCCCTTACGTCTAACACAAAGACAATGTTAGTTTTTTTGGCGATTCTCATATACGATCTCCGTCCTTTTAGAAGTGTTACAGAGGTTTACACTACCTTCGTAATACTTTTAAAAAGATGGAGGTAGTACTTAATTTTATTTGAAAATAAATTGTTCTAAATTGTTTCATATAATTCGCTGATACTAAAACTCAATTTACTGCCCTTTACCAACCCCTATGAAGCAATATTACTGAAAAATGCTAGTTAAATCTTTAATACTGATATCAAGAGTAAGACTCAACTAATGGTCTTTATAAAAACACTACAAAACTATACAACCAAGGAATACTCGGCTAAACCTTTATAATGTATTCAAATGATTAAGCAAATGTATAAATGCATCAAACTTCCTATATAGACAACACCACCGCAAATGGTGAGTTCATATAAAGAATATGGATCTGTATGAATGTTACTGGGCCTTAACACTCCTAGTGCGTGACTGCATGTGGCATGAAAAACTCTAAACCAATGTAGCATCCACTACATATCTCCTAATCAATCGTGTATATCATCTCCAATTCTTAATGCTGAAATTCTTCAAACACTCTCTCCATCCAAACTTATATTTCCTACTGAAAAAAATGTATGAAGATGTGCTTTGTTTGGGATGTGAATCCACATGCCACAAAACAAGATCCTAGAAAATTTAAGTGAATATCCCATGACTGCTCTTGTAATGGAATACTCAAGTTCAACTCAAACGAATATTTTGAGTTGGGCCTGAGTCGGAGCTCAACTCTGGTAGATGAACTAGAGCTCAAGCTCAAGTAATTTTTGTGGTAAATATATTTTGTCATTTGCATTTGAACAACTAGGGTGGCAATTGGTTGGTCCTGTGTGTATTCCAATGCAGAGGTTGCCGAGCAACTCAACTCATCCACAACCCTAGTATGTCATGCTACTTGATACTACTTTTCTTGAGGGTTCGCCTTTTCTAGGTCTTGGTTCACACAAATGGGAGGATAAGGATATGTAAATCTACACTATCCCAAATCCCATATCTTGTACTGGACAGCCGCTCGTTACTGAAGTATACTTCCAAAGACAGAATCCGATAGATCTTCATAACCAATCCCCTCAGTCTCAGAGTGATGGGTGATGATCTATCCATTTTCATTCCTAGAGGGAAGCATCAAAGCACTCTCCCTGTTTTCATTGGATGCCAACAATGTTAAATTTTTTTTAATCACACTAGTTGACTTTGCCTACATTCCTTAAAACAGTAGCAAAGCTCCGTCCCACATACGGGATGCATGACCATGGCAAAATAATAAAATAATTTAAATGATGATACTCAAGATTTGGTGAGCTTACCAACAAGTATAAAACCTATGGGCGTACATGAGTTTTCACAGTCAAAGGTCAGGTCAGCCAAACTAATTGATAGATAATATTGTCTTCATATACTGACTATCTCGAAAGTAGGCTTAGTCACAATCGGACATTTCAATTCAGTTAGTGTTGCAACAGAGGGATAAGAAAAGCTTTAGAATGACACAAATGCCCTTCATTAGTGCCCTTCATTGTTAATGTTATCATCATGCAATTACATTAAAGGTAGGGTAATTATGTAAAAGACTTGGTAAAGTGAATAGAAAATATTAAAATGTCAAATATAATTTAGTACAATATTTTGTCCTCAAAAAGTCAATTATAATGGTATGAGGGAGTATGATAATTAAGGATAAAGCATAGTTGTCAATGGTGAATGGTGCCGCATTGCACGTCACGCACCATAGCGAAGAATATTTATTACATATATATACATGGCATTACAAGTATACGATAGATTATTATAAAAAAAAATTACTTACATAATGAAATATACATCACAAACTATAAAAATATACTAAAATAATTGAAAATATACATCATAAACCATAAAGAAAATATTGAAAAACAATTGAAAATATACAGCAGCAGCGACATGTTTTAGGCTAGGGTTTTGGGCTTTTGGTGTGTAATTTTAATTGTAAGAGAACAAAAATCAGAAGAGGGAAACACAATTCTAAAAAATGATGACCAAAAATAATTTAAATTAAAAATAATGAAAAACTAAAAGGAGGTGCTTTAGCCCTGGCACGCGCACTGCGCAATGGCACATGGCGCGTCACCATGCTATGCAATGTGGCACTGTGGTTGCGATAAGTGCAACATTGACAACTATGGGATAAAGGAGGGAATATTACAACCATCAAACCTATTCAAGGTAATTATAATCAATAACCAGTATCTAATATATCCTGCCAATACACATGCGCCACTATAGATACTGCATGAACTTAACGAAAATTAATACAAGAAAGCATTTGTAATCCTCTGTTCATCACCACTACGCATATAAGCATTTGATAAACAAGAAACAAATTAGCCTTCTGATAAATGATGATAATATGTGCGAGTTAGTAGCAATCCATATTCAAATATTGCAAATGATGAAGAAATTAATGAAATATATGATCACAAACTTCTTAATATAAAAAAATTGGGAGCATAACATTACAACCTAGTACATATCAAAGGCAGGGTTATTTTAAGTTTAACAAAGTGGACTGCACTTTGAAGTCCTAAAGAATCAACATTTCCATGCATAAAATGTGAATAAAATCAAATTGAAAGAAAAATTTACTGAGAAATCAATTAAGAAATTTTGCATGCATCCCAAGAATATGTAGGGTTCCAATCTGGACATAACCAGCCTTTTTGAAAATTCAGAAACAATTCAAGAACATTATAACAATAATTATAAAACTGAAATCCAATGCTTGAAAATGTATAAACATTTAAAAAACATTTATCTCCAGCTTAGATGTCCTGAAATTTATTTTGCTCTGTAGGAGGAAATTAAATTGGTATGATGGCATATTGTCAAGAAACCACAAAAATATATGAACAATCAAATTCAAGGAAATAAATTCGTGTGGACTGTGGAATAAGAAACTTCTATATTATAAAAGCAGTTAAGAGAAAGCGGTTTACAGCAAAAAGTAATTAAATGCTGAGCAGAATTTGACTGTGGAAGTTACAGAAGCACAAAATAATATTTATTTTATTTGGAAATAAATTTCTATTTAATAAAATAGTCTTAAAATGTTACAATGAATGTACATGTTATACACTTTTATTGATAAAGAATACATACACATTTTTAAACACAATAATTTTGCTCACTGAATATGAAGAAACAGTCCACGGTATTACTTCTTATGATATATACTTCATTAGTCATTACTTCCTATTATAGAGCCACGCGGAATTAAATATAACATGCGACATATGCATACATACATCCATTATTTACATATATCCTCCAAAACTTGGGCATTAATCAGTGACCTATTAATGGACATATGAGTACTAAATACTAGAATGCATTTGTGTGGGTGGGGTTGACAAACTATAAAATTCTATAAAACTCAATTACGACTGCAAGTATTAAATCTGTGTCTATAGGAGAGTAAGTAAACTGTAGATCTCTACTCTGAAGCAATGACAACATTCATACATGTTTAACAGATAAGGGCTAGAGTTCAACTTGAGCCATTTCAATTAACTACATATACCATTGTAACGTCACAATCTACATATACATAGCATCAGACAGAAACCATAATTCCGAAGCAACAATAATTCATTCAAACTTTTAGAGATAAATTTATTGAAGGTATATAAAAATAAATTTACTGATTGCACATTAGCATGTTGAAATTTGGAAGTAAAATTAAGTTGGAAAATAAAATGGTAAAAGAAAATCAACACCTCAGAATAATGCTACAACAATAGCTAAACTTTCAAAGAAAAATAGCAAACAAACCTCAAAACTTACAATAGAAAAACATTGAGTTTTACTGAATTAGAATAGATTATTAAGAATCCAAATGAACACCAAAAAATTCCAAGTACGGAATGTTGAAGTTTTCACTTCAACATCAATTGGGCGTCAATAACATAAATAAGATTATGTAAAACAAATTAAAATTAGAAGACATAAATTGTAAAGCAATAGAAATATATAATATATAGATATGTGTGTGTGTGTGTGTGTGTGCGTATGTATGTATGTATGTATGTATGTATCTGTGTGCATATAAACTTTTAAGTTAAATGAAAAATAAAAAAAAGGGTATCAAATCAATTAGCAAATTGTGCCATAATAAACACAAACTAATATTTGGGAAAGATATCATAAGAACACGCCTTGATGTGTAAAAAAAAATTAGAAAATATGCTGCAATAGGAAATGTATTAATGCTATAAAAAAAACTATTAGAATAAATCTTGTAACCCTGCAAATATCTTAGGAAACAAGGAACAATGAAAAATATACAAACGTCATTCAACTAAAATGTCAAAATTTGAGAAAACTTACAAATAAAATAAAACCGTCAATGCATATGGTACAAGTGGGGACTCTTTTTCGAAACATAAGGCCTTGAAGGCCGCATTATTAGATAGAAAAGGGCAAAGATAATCAAAACATGAATTGTATTAACTGAATTTAAATATAGTGAAAAGCTCCAAATCACCATCAATCTAAACTGCACACATATCTAAGTTCATATGAAACAATATCAAAATATCAACATAACTAAAGCACCAGACAAGGAAAGTTCAATATTTGCATAATTACCTAAGCAACCACAATGCATTTATTACACAGATGTACTGAAAGTACACAAGCAAAATACGCCATTAGGCTAAAGCTTGCAGGAACTGCCAACACTTGCTTGTCGAAACTGGTCAGAATTATTCAAAATGAATAAACTTCTGATAGAAGAAGTGAACATCTTGAAATACTACAAATGAACGAACATATGTTGATATTGTCAACATGATCACTCACTTGCAAATGCAGAATGCATGCCAATAGCCAAGATTTTAGTAGAAAGGAGCAGAAGAAAAACATAAAAATATTGGACTACAAGAATACTCCATTTTTAAACAAATTTCAAGAAAGCAAGCCTAAACACTAACATATATCCAATAATATGCATTATAGCAATTTCTAATAAACACAATCAAATGAGACCAAAACTCGCATGCATAACATTGTGTGTGTGTGTATATTGAGGGAGAGAAGGGGGGTTGTGAGGGGGGAGAGAGAACCTCTGAGAGGGCAGGAATTCCTAGTCTTTGCATAATGGTTGAAACTTTTGCATGAAACAACAGATTTTGCCCATCAGTGGATTCCCCAAAAGACAAGAAGTCAATGCCATCAAGATGCCTAAATTCCTTAACCAAGTTATCATCATCACACCAACATACCAAACCAAACGATGCATGCAAGGAAACCCATTTATCTTGTCTAGTGGGAAGCACAGTGCATTCCATTTTCTGGAGACTTTCTTTCAGATACTCAACATCTTCAAAACTCAGAGATCCACATTTTAATGCATCATCCCACATCAAGAACACCTCATAAACCTGTAACATAATTCAGAAAAGTATTAATATAATAAATAAATAGATAAACTTCCACCTTCAAGTACGAATGATACACCAACACAGAATTTAGTTCCAGCACTGTGTAGTTACCTTCTTTGCTGCCTGATGAGGTAAAGCACTACTAGATAACTGCAGCAATATCTGAAGGTAGCTGCAGAAAGGAGGACTCTCACTCACTCCACACTCTTTCACAAAAAATTCATGAAGGTTTGGGTAGCATTTATACAGCATTTTTGTGCAAGGATTACAATTTATGCTTGTAATGCACTCAGGCTGAACTAACTTTATATGGTCAACTGAACCAATACGATCATGCCAATACACTTCATGAGGTGACAGAAGTACACCAGGCACAGCATCCTCATCTGAATCGCTAGATGTGTTAGGAACAAATATAAAAGGTCCTGAATATAATTCATCTATAATTTTCTTCTTTGAATGAATCATCCCCTTCCAAAGGAACCCATAGAGGTTGGACATTTGCGATATGCTGACAAAGATTAAGAAAGAGCCATTCAGATACACGTGCAACTCAAATGCTTCAAAAATTGAAGGTAAATTTTTTGAAAATATAATACTAGAATTAAATCAAGGTGTTATAGCAGTACATCTTAGCATTATTCTTATTAGTCTTACCTTAATTTTTATCAAGTACTATTTACAATTATATGCCTGTATCATTACATTTTTTCATATTTAGTTATTTGCCATTGTAATCAAACCTTGTAATCATTCAGTTTAACCGTAAAGCATAACCCTTATTTCTAAAATGAAATCAAAGTAAATGGCTTAGATTTTCTCCCCACAAATTTCAATCTTTGTTATGTCCCAACCATGCACCAACTACCCACAAAATAAGCTATAGGTAGGTTATAGCCATCTATGATCAAAACTCATCCGTGGACCCCCTAACTCCACAAATCCTTAATTATTTTTAATGTTCATTGAGCATCACCATATGTGTAGCCCACATGTTGCCACTTGATAAAGTGTTGCTTCTGTGCTGGTCACTTGATCATTCTCTGTTTCATCCAAGTGTCGTCATCCTCTATGCGATGAGCACCATTGGTTTCCTCATTGTAATCTACACGTGTGCTAACATTTTTGCAGTTTGCTAAACATGGGTGTCTCTATGTCTCCCACACCTTGTGCACGGCTTGACATTAGCTGTCATTCTTCTCTTTTTCAATTTCATTCTTTCTCAAGTATCTCTTTTGAGTATCACAACAAGCCACCCAACTTGTTCTCCACACTATCAGTTGCTACATCCCTATGCATTGTGTTATTTGAGTTGTGCCTTATGTTCAGGTGTTTGTTTGCTAGTTCTTTGTGGGTTTGTTTGGTGCGAATATTTACATTATTTAAGGAGCATATGTAAGTTGATATAGCTTTTGACTTTTATTGCGACTTGGTCTTCTCTTGCATGTCCAACTGCATTAGTGGTGAATTATATGGTTTCCATCCTAAAATTAAGGATTATAGGCAGTATTATGCTTTATCCACCTTAAATAGTATGTTGCCATCATTCTTGAACACTTTTTCATAGCAATTTGTATTAACATACAAGTAACCAAGGAAAAGACACTGACAAGGATGCTAAAGAAAAACTGGAATGGCAAGCTTGTATGCTAATCATGCCTAATAGACAAGGTATTATGTAATCTTTGTTGAATTCCCATGATTATGATACTGTCTTTTTATGCATGCCTCTCACCATTGAGATGCATCGTTTGAACTTGCCTCACAATATCGAGTAATCTTGACTATACTAACTTTAAAATGAATCATTTTTAAAGACAAACTAATTATCAATATTTTACCAACTGCATGTAAATCCTTGAGTGAACTATAATTAGTAAACGATGCATATGCCTATACACTAAGCTTATGCATATGTCAGCAAGAGATAACCATAAAAAAAGAATAAGATAGACAACCAACAAACGTGAATTTATGCATGCATATAATAAGAAAAAGTTTCAAATTTATCTATGCAAAAGCACATTATATATATCAATACTTTAGATGCATGCTTAGAAAATGTGAATACCTAGCCTTGAAAGAAGATTCAGATCTCCAAAGTTGAAAAACGTAAAGAGCATCATCATGAGTAACTTGAGTTTTCAAACCAATATCAGCTATCAACTTTTCACTTTTCACCTGTTGACAATGAGGAGTTTCATTAGTACAAATCTAAAGCATAAAGGGACAACACATTATGTCTAGCATATCATCAATGTTTATAACTGAATGTTCTCTTTCCAGTATTGCATTTTAGTGATTAAGTTCCTATGAATGAGTGGAACCTTTTCATATGCAAAACATATATTGATATGTGCCAGGGAAGAATTTATTACATTAGGAATTTGTTATTTTAGGACTTTCCATATCTTAGAATACATTGATTGTAATCCATCTCTACTATATTATATAGAACACAGTAGATTGGAAATTCCCAACCCTAACATCAGACTATGAATTGAGATGGAATATATAATTAATAAATACAGAATAATCTTACAACCAATCGCAAATATCCAATCTAGCATTCAAAACCATGGCCAATAACATTTCCCAATACAAAGACAGAACAAAGCAAAAGCCAGGGGCATTACTGCATTAGATCCATACAGGAAGAACAAAGATCATAGGGGCGCCATATCCACAATATAAGTGGAGAACTATCACCACAAAAGGCCGTTATGTGTTCAAAAAAGGAAAAATTCAAACCTACTCATAATTGAAACACTTTGGCCATTACAAAATAGTTCATTATGCTACCCACAACAAAATATAACAAAAAGAAGGATTACTTTGAAAAGGTTTCTCCAATAGTTCTATCTATCTAATGCAAAGAAATTTGATTTAAAGTTGATATTAATGAACATTTGCAGGTGAATTCAACAATATTTGAAGTGAGCCTATAATGATAGAAGAAGGCTGAGTCCACACAAATCCATAGATCATAATTAAACAAAGATACTAAAGTTACATTCTCTAAATTAAAACATATGCCATCACCAAGTTAGTGTAGCTCAAAAAAATTAGCAACAAACCAGTCACCAAGGTTGGGCCTCCTGGAAGGACATAAAATCGCTTCTTTTGTAAGTATAGAAATAACTACATTGATACCCCCTCTGGATTGATAATATTACAACCACTCCCTGTTTAAAATATTGCACCCACGCTTCTCAATGTTTGTTATAAATTACAAATATCCTCATTATTCCTTTTTGGAACAAGAAAATAATAATTTCAGAAAAAAGGAAAATAAGAAAATAATAATTTCAGAAAAAAGGAAAATTTTGTATTCCATATTTACCTTTCTAAAAGGTTTATATGAAGGGGGTGTGGACTTTTGGTTATTAAACTTTTAGGGAGTTTAACATATACTCCCTCCGTAACTTAATATTTGCAACACTTTCCCCTTTTGGTTGTCGCAATTCGCAA
This sequence comes from Ruellia speciosa, assembly GCA_001909325.1. Lineage (NCBI taxonomy): Eukaryota > Viridiplantae > Streptophyta > Magnoliopsida > Lamiales > Acanthaceae > Ruellia > Ruellia speciosa. The sequence continues at coordinate 15,184 of MAYD01485421.1, forward strand.
ATTAAATGCATCATTTCCTTTTTAGTGTATTTTCCCCCTCATTATTAAAAAATACTCCCCCCCACCCCCGTCCCTCTCTTACCTTTCAAGTTGCTTTTTCACACTTTTTAATGTATTTTTGTTGACATTTAAGCCATAATAACTTTTATTAGGAATTTAGTTACTCTTTAGTGTGAGTATTAAATAAGGATAATTTGGGAAAATTAAGAAAAAATATACTAGTATAATTTAATTAGAAAGTAGGAAGATTTAGTGGGACAAACAAAAATAGAAAGTTGGAAGATTTTAGTGGAAGGAGAGAGTAATATATTTTCACTCTCCTCCCACGAATAAAATACCCATTTCAATCTCTTCCTTAAAAACTGCACCAAAAGCTATGTTGCCAATAAAGAAAGAATGTTATTAGTTAAATACTCAAGTATAATATTGCTAAAACGGACTATAATTAGAAAATACACATGAAATTGTAAAATCTTAATGTATTTTTAAATGTAACATCTTTTTAAAATAAAAGTATAGATGTTATTATAGATTTGTCTATGATTCTTCATGTATTTCATATTATGCATATGACTTTAGCCATTGAACAATAATTATGTCAAAAATAATAATTAGAGAGGTACGCATTTTCCAAACATCAGGACATGCAGTTGTAATAGAACTAATTGAAGTTGCTACAAAGATACGAATGATTTATCATATCTTGACTGGTTCTACCACAAGGCAGTGGATGCATTAATCCTAATTTACATCCAAAGGCTGTTCTCCAGTCTGATTGGCAAAAATTTTTGTTGGGAAATTGTGATATACGCAGCTAAGAAGATATAAGAGAAATGCACAACTGTAAGATGCATAAAACTCCCAGCCCCTTCAAATTTGTAAATAAAGAATTTTTTGTGAAGGTTGGAAAGTCGAGCAAAAGGAAATTTGTTTAAACATTCTGAAAGGAAAAACAAAGTTATAACCACACAAACCTTTGGAGCTGCATAAGGGGCACTAACACCAAGAAGCGAGTGTACTTCAATGCAATCATGGAACAAATCCTTGGGATAATGAAGTTTGTTGCTCAAATTTGATGCTATCCATGGTAAATCTTGGAGGATGCTTAAAAATGATGATCTACATGGTTTGGACTGACCATTCAAATCAATGTAATAACCAGTAACCTTATCACTGAAACAATCATCCCACAATGTATCAAGAATCTCCAGCAGGTACTTGGACTTTAATCCATCATCTTTTGAACATAATGAGGACAATAAGTTGAACAACTCTTCTGATGCCCAATCTTTAGAAACTAAATCAGAAGTTATGGATTTGACATCCATTACATCATTAGTACTAACAAAAGATGTATGAGGACCACTCTTCTCGACTTGGACTACTTGAACAAAATCAGTTACCCCAATTTCCTGGAAGAAATTCCTCCATTTAATCAATCCACCAGACATAGATTTGGTGATTGGATGATTCAAGTAGGCAGAATCAATTTCATGCCATTTTATGCCAAGGCCACTAATTAGTTTATTTACATCAACAGAACATCCATACTCCTGAGCAAAATGGATAGGTACCTCAACTGATCGTTTGTAGCCATAATTTGTTAGAATCAAAGCCTTCTCATGCAGTTTTTCAATAATGTCACTCCTTTCAGAGCTACAGATAGAGCAACTTGATTGTAAATGAAACATCACAAAGGCCAGGTACTCTATCATTAACTCTTCATTCTCTGCTGCACTTTTATCATCCGATAGGGCAGGTAATATTTGTATCTTCACAATGTCATGAAAGGATAACTGCTGCACACCAACTTTGTAAAGCATGTTGATAACATTCTCCCTGATAGATGTGTCAGAACAAGAGCCCTCAACAGAAGCAGCTGCAGCCAAAAGATTTGGACTCACAGTTCGCAATTTTATGTACAGTTTTGGGAAAGCTTTCAGAAGACATTCCTCAGTAATGCAGTGCCCTACAACCTCAGTTTGCAGCCAAATAGTGCCCTCATCTAGTGAGCTGTACCTACCATCAGAAAGTGGAATGAGTGGAGTTCTCTGAAGCTGTAGTAAGAAATTTGATTCAGTCCCCGAACCTTGGGAAGCTTGCATATATGACTGAGTTAAGAAGACATACATAGCACTTAGCCAATAACATAACCAATTCAGGCCCATGGACTTCAAACCATTATCAGAACTGCACAGAGAAGACATCACCCGGAGTAAGATTTTTGGTCCATAGTCCTCAACTCCTAAAGCCTTTGCCAAGGAATCTGACAGAACAACATCTTTATTCAATAATCCAAGGCCAAGATGCTCATGAAGCAAACTATCAGGTAATAAGAGACGAGTTTGCTCAGTCCAATTTCTGAGGACCTTGCAAGGCGGAACCCATTCTTTTTCACCACCTTCCAAAATCAAGCAGTTTGACATGCGCAACCTAGATATTATCATTCGAGGAATGCAAGAGAAGAACCCATGCACTTCACCAACCAAAGGAACAAAACTCATAAATATGGTAACAGCTTTTCCTGGACTTCCCCTGTAACAAGGAAGATCACAAAATGACTTCTCTGAATCAACAAACAAGTCAGGGAACTCAGACAGTATCCATTGGTTCCATGAACTACTTGCATCAACCTCTTCCCTAGAAGATGTCAAAGAAAAATCACCTTGAAAAATGAACTTAAGACCATATGTCCTCAGAGGAAGAAATGCAAAAACAGGTTGTTGTTTCAAAATTGGGTGATAATATCCTTCACTTGCCTCTTGCAAGGTAAATGCTACAGAAATCTCTGTCTTCTGCACCACAGAACTAATGACACCAGCCTTCAATTTGCGGGATGCTACAAACCAAGTCAGTTTCTCCTTACCAAGAGCAACTTCTATGATCCCATCACCTATAACTTCTTTCCTCATAGTGATGAGTGAATCATCAAGCATATTCATAAACTTAATACATTTAAGACGATGCAGAAAGAGAAGCAACGATGGATGAAGATCCGAGAACATGGATAAAATGTTACTCAGAGAAAAACCTTCCAAAAAGTTTGATCTGAAAGGGAGAACAATACATGTGTTTCCCAAGTTCTTATCTATGTGACCAGCATCTGCAGATGCCCACCTGGTATACAAGTCAATATCACAGGGAGGTACAGCAGTTGGTAGAACAAAACCTATCTGGCCCTTGGTTATGTCAAATTTAATATGGTAGCCATTAGAGTGTATTTCTGGAGCATCGGTAATCTGAAGATGAGAGAGAACAAAAATGAAAATACAGAAATTTAAGTATTGTAGAACTCAAATATCCAAAATAAAGTCAGAAGCAAACTACCCACACAACAAATTACTGCATATTACATTTATTTGGTAAGTGTAACACCTAAATTCAAGTCGCTCTATCAAAGTATCATCCAACAGCTTTACAAAATTCCTAAAGATGAACCGGAATACAATAAATCGAGATGAACTTGTTTAATCATCAATTGGGCTTAAATGCATACCAAAAATCAAAGGTGAATTTGG
>MAYD01485423.1:0-18335 GCA_001909325.1 Ruellia speciosa
CCCCATGAGTATCTATTTGGTATCTCTTGTTTTCAATAGGTACACACATATAGATATAAGCAAAATATTCAGAGAATGGAATAAGATTCTTCCATCAACAAAAACTACAATAGCTTTTTGCCCTAGCTGAGTATTCCCAATATAAAAATCAATTTTCTTGAAATGAATGCTTAACATCAAATATAGATTTTCTAACATCTGTAGCACCATAATATTTTCTACTATCTTCTAGTATAATATATTACAATAGGTTGCCTCTCAGTCCAAATTGTTTTATTCCTACAATGGTAAACCATCCATCTTGCTCCTCTCCCTTGTACATATCTTTCCCTGCTCTTCACACTCTTCGTCTTCCTGCCATAGCTGATATTTTGAACCTCTGTGCGTTTCATTTCACATAGTATAGACAACTCTTTCTGGTCTAGTCAAGCCACATAGAATATCCTAAGCCTAATTAGACCGACAAGGACAAAGAGGGGCTTACTTGGTTTATGGTTACCTAGTGAAACCGAAAAGTTGAGCCCCTTGCTAAGCATCTATTATAAAAACCTATTTCATTGAGATAGGAACATCTGCTACAGAGGCTGTCACATAACCATTTAAGTCAAATCAAACCCCAATAATAAATTGGTCCCCACTCAACCACAAAAGCAGCCCTATCTCCCAATATCCTAATTAAACCCAACTTTCCTACACATTGGCATCATGTGAATATATCTCCAAACTCTTTTATATCTGAATAAACCACCAACAACCTTCCTGTCCTTTTGTCTTCAGTTTGTATATTTAAACCACTTATTAAAGCCACTGAAAGTGTACCGCTCCCCAACACCTACATCAGGTGATTCATGTTTATAACCTATTACTTAATGGAAGCTCCTGGACATCCCCAATCATGTAAAACGAGATGAGAATTACAAGGAAATGCATATGCAACTGTGAACAATGATAAGTCAATAACATATATCAACAAAGAGAACATTTAGTTTCAAAGAACTTACTACCCACTATGTTGAAAGAGAACAGTGTGGTTCAAATTTTCTCTAGTCATATCATTTTTCATATCACACAAAAATGAGTGAACCAGAAGACCTCAAAGATATACATATATAAAGTTGATAGCACAAAGTATTTCTTCAACATGGTAAATATTTTCGTAGAAAATAGACACAGAAATATGAAATACTGTACATATGTGAGTAATTTTAGATAAACCTCATGAAGTCATTGCATATCTCAGGCGTGAGTTTATTTCTCACAAAATCTGGGTCAGTTTCATGCTATGACAAAGTCTCTAAGCAGGGGGCAAGAGTGCATACCAGCTCCAGAAGAAAGTGTGAATCCTGAGAATACAGCTCCTGTGAGAGACAATGAAGTGCCCTACCCAATCGAGCATGCTGTTTCTCCAGCATTTTATTTTCAACAGCTGAAGGACATTGGTCTAGTCCAAACTCATCACGTCTAATAGATTCAATAACTCCAGCTGGATCATCATCAATATAATCATCAATCATTGATAATTGTTCTATGTTTGAAGCCCCACGGACATCCTCTATAACCTCAGCATAATCAACCTGGCCACTGTTTTGTTTGCTTTTGATATCTTGACAATCCATCTCACCAGAGAGCACCGTTTCGTTACGCTTAACTAGTTCTCGGCCAAGCATCGCTCTTGAATTGAATTCAGAATAAACCACATCCATGCATGATCCATGGGAATGATCATCCATTGCAGTGGAACAAAAACGATGGTAGTCATCAACCCATTCCACCAATCCAAGAGACATCCCAACTTCATGAAGCATGATACGCTGTTTCACTTGCTTACATTCATTCAAGATGACTGAAGGAATATCCTTCACAAAAGATTGCAACCCAGAAATCAAAACATCAGCAGCGAAACTGCAAAATTCAATTGGCAGATAACTCAAACACTCCAGTATGAACCTCGACATAATTGAAGCAACTTTATCAAGTAGACTCTTGTTACTGGGCAAATCAATAACTAAATCGCCGGATGTGTTGTTCCCAACTACATCACAGGATGGCCTCCCTTGCAAGAGTGTACACTTATCGTTGTGCAGTTCAACCTCCAAATAATTATCAATAATCACTTTAAAGCCTTGCCGTGCATGACAATTTAAAAGTGACAGAGGAATATTCCGTTCACCACCATATAATGCACACAGCGATAGTAATGCCACTGCTGTTTCAAAAGCAGATCCACGGATAAACACTTTTAAGAATGAATCCAGAGTAGTGGAATGATCCACACGGATTACTCTGCCATCCTTTGTTATCAAACATAGCAACTCCTTGTTGTTGACATCCTTTAACAACCACTGAACAATCGGACCAAGATAAGGGGAAAACAAAATGTCCCAGTGAGACCACAAGTTCAAATCAGTCAACATAGGGGCCTTAAGTAAGACTTCAATAGCATCCATGGTAGTACCCGTAGTACTCATTCCTTCTCTAATTGCTCCACTACTACCAAACACAAGTTCTTCTAATCCTTTTCCATTTTGAGGTGGCAATCTTGACAATGGTGCAGAAAATAACACCGAATTTGATGTAAAATTATGTCTTCTTTCTAGTATACCATCCAGTACACTTGGAACAAGATCACCGTTCACTAATTTGAAGCACACTAATGGAAACTGCCTTGCTAATAACTCAGAAATATTCCACTTGTCTACTTCATTTTCCCACAAGCTATCTAAAGCTTGTGACAGTAACACATCCAATTGAATTGGAAGCAAGTGAGCCTCTAACAGAACATTCTCAGATCTGCCACCTGTTATGCACTTTACTAGTGCCTGAGGGAAGAGGTGCATATACTTTTCTAGAAATACAGAATATTCTCCATAGCCAAGAGAGTCAAAATTGTTGATAGAATATTGTTCCATTAGCCAATACTCACATTTGCAAAGCTTCCTCAAGAAACTTAATCTATGTTTCAGAGAGGGGTTGTCATAACTCATGATGTCATCCTCAAAATATCCAGAAATTTTCTTCATAATATCTTCAACTGCAACTGCAACATAAAAATGAAATAAGGGAACTACCAAAAATAATGACCATATTTCCTTACTCAGTTGAATGAAACAATCATCCCATCCATAGAATGAATTACAATACTAGAAAGTAGAAACAAACTAAAAACTAACAAGTTGAACTACATTACTAACATAATCATAACTCAAATTATAATATACAATAAGAAAATATGATATCCTAAAGATGTACTAAAAGATAAAAATATCAATACTAATGCCCTAAACTCATAATGCTACGGGCAAGTTGGAAGGAGGAGAGATTAATAAAAATGTTCAACTTATAACTTGAAACCAAAAGCATAACAAGCCATGCTAGCCATCGACAATCACACCTATCTTTGTAAAAGAGAGATATGACATGTTAGAGGCAAACATAATCTATGCTAGGGAAAGTGTCACAACCACCAAGAATAGCAGCTCCCACTTGTGGTATGAATGGCACTTCTCTTCGACTCATAAAAACATTAAAAAAATAAAAAGTGAGCATCCCCTGGGGCATTTTATCTATTTAATTTTTTTTAATCTTAATGATAACATAATATTACACACACACATATATAGTACAAAATAATTTATATGGTAAATATTATAAGTAATTTTAAACTAACAAACAGGCAAGTTATTAGATAACAGAAATTTTAGTTAATTACGTAAGTTCTTTACCAAAAAATAACATCTCAATATATTATTCATTACTATCAATTGATAAAGCTATTTGTCGTATCTACCATTATATTCTGGTAGAGTGGGTTAGAGTAACCACCTTGGTCCATCACTAAATGTAAATTTCCAAATTTACCAATGTATTCTCTATCTATATAAAAATATTTGAACCCCCATGAATCCGATTCCCAATACCCGTATTTAACCACTAAGCTATCACTTGATTTGTGACAATTGATATAAAAGTTAATATAATAATTAATATACACATTTATAATTTATTATTTAGCACACGAAACAAAGTGTGCTTTGTTTACTAGTATGTTATAATTAAATGAAATGTTTATAGTAAAATAAATATAAAATCCTATCTCACTTTAATTAGATTTCAACATAAAGTATATTATTTTAACCCTAACTGACATCCGTTCGGCCAATGGATAGAAACAAGGGATCGAGCGGGGCACAGGTGAAGCAACCCTATGTCCCCATTGTCACCCCCAACTAGGGTTGTACACAAATCACGCAGCTCCCAAGCCACTCGTGAGCCGCTTGAGCCAATGCTCGGACCGACTCGAACTCGAGCCGATCTCAAGCCAATCATCATTATATTTGAGTCGATCTCAAGCGGAATTTTATATAACTCATTTGCTCGACAAGCGGCTCGCCAAGTAGCTCATATATGTGTGTGTTGTGATTCATATATCTATGTGTTGCGTACGTTTATGTTTATCATGTAAAATTGTAGAAATTTGTGGAATAGAATAATGAGCGACCAATTAAAAGGACAAAAAAAATTGCTTAATCAAGCCAAAATAGAGCCGCACTCAAGCATGGGCTCGCGAGCTGCGATTTGAGCATGAGTTCGCGAGCATAGTCGAATCACTGTCAAGCCAAGGTATTCCTAAACGATCTCGAGCAATCTCAAGCTCGAGCTAAAATTATCGAGCTCGAGCTTGCACAAAAAAACCAATCAAGCCCAAAACTCGACTCATGTACAGCCCTAACCCCAACTTATAAAATGTCTCAAAAAAAATCGCACTTTTATAAAAAGGGTATAGCGTTAGCTAAGTATAGTCATTATGTAGTGAATATAATTTTGCCTCTTCACATAGGAATAAGGTTTCAAACAGGAAAATATATTGTCAACCAGTTTAGCACTAGTTCAATCTTATGTTTCATCACAAATTTTAGTTTTCTCAAAATCATGGGAAAAAATTCTGTGTGGGGAGAGGGGTGGGGATTCACTTCAACGTGTAATGCAACATATGATGATACAAAACACAAAATTGTAAACATGATAAAAAAAATTGTAAACTTTCAAATCCAAAGTCTCTTACCGGACTCATCAGCACAAATGTTTGGCATTGATGCAGCAAGATCCTTATTAGTTGGTTGAACATTGATACTCCTAGCTGCAGCTGAACTGCCATCTATTCCTTGCTCACTCAATGTTTGGAGAGAATTGTAATACATATTATCACATGTTCCATGTTTTATAGATGTAACCTGCAACAATAGCAAGCAAGTTAGGCAGAGATATGCCTAGCACAAAAAGCCTTATATACAGCGCTAACTATGATAGATTGATGCCAATCAGCCAAAGCATCTTTCAAACAACCGCTTGTAAAAAAGATAAAGTGGCCATGATCAGAATCACAAACCCTTTCAGTTAGCTTATCTTAAAATTTGGCTTCAAATGAAGTTGCTCCTACTTGAAAGAATGTCTTTGCGAGAGTGAACAATTTTTACGGGGTCTTAATAAGTGATTTTTTAAATTGAAAGGATAGTGATGTTGCACAACTGCTTTTTGATATATTCCGTGCTGAGGTTATGAGTACACAACTCATTATGTTTATTTTATTATTCTTCCAACAAAGCTCATTCATGTGCAAGCAGGCTAAATTCATAAAGCGCTGCACGTGTGCATGTTGAAACATTTTTTCCACAAATGGGTGATGGTGGGGAATCATGACCTTCAGCTTTAATATGATACTAAATGGCCATCTCTTAAAAGTTTAAACAAAGAACGGTATCGTTTATTTATTGATTATCAAATCCTCCAAAACTATTTTGCTTCATGTCAAGTTTCACTCCTTTCCTCTCACTATTCTGCTTCCTCAGCCATTCAATCTCCTCCACTCTGGCTGTGAGACAAGATAGCAACAGCAATCATACCAGTATCCACCTCTGCCACACAATATATACTAGTATCACCATACAATCTCCCTCTCTATTCGTTTTATCTCTTTTCAAGATGTCATCTAGGCTTTCCAACTAATGGATTAGGAAGTGAAGTGAAGTTTTCAGTCCATTTTGGATGAGGAGTCAGAAGGGGCAAAAGAGTCTAGCAGAGAATAGAATTGCAATAGTAGTGAATGGAGGGGGGAAAGGGAATGAACAACAGAACAGGGAGATAAGCTATGGTTCGATAAAGAGGATACTAAATAGTAACAATCAAAGTTTTCTAGTGTTTACAGAGAAAGGTCCAAGAACTATATATGCATATCTCCATACAAATCAGATTTCCAACTCTTAATAGGAACCAAATATCCTTCACTCAAACTTTTTTCATCTAAAGTTATCATGTATCTTTAACATCATTACATTTTGAACCAATTAACGAACATAGTAGGATTTTATTTCACTGCAATACAGTTGTATCAACTGTTCAATGTACAACATCACCAATTTATATCTTTCTTCTTAATGTGAATTCCACATTGAGGAGTTCAAAGCATATCATAATAATCTCATTGTTCCTGCTCACACATAAGAATATCACTTATCAGGAACTAAACGATGACCATTAAATTAACATATTCCACATTAATTAAGCATGGAAGTTAATATTTTCCAAAGATTCCCCAACTTGGATTTCATATATCCAAATAAAATAAAATAAAATAAAATAAAATAAAACTACATATAAGAGTGTAATCTATTTTCAAAAAATCAAAATGAAAAGCCAATGGTGGTAATCAATATCTTCTCACATCAACAATTAAAATTAGTCCATGTGCTAAGTCCTGCATCTGAGGCTTATTCTAAACACCTTTGCACATTACACGTTATAATACACGGAAAATAAGGTGTAGAAATACATATGCTGTAAATATGAGTCCAATAAAACTATCACAAAAAAGCTTAATCCACCTTCAAAATATGTTGAAACATCACCCAATTCTACTCATAATCCCTAATAACTTCTCACCTCTGAAACATGATAATGTTAATATATATTACAATTGGCAAGCAAGAAAGAGCTAAGACAAACTTGTAAACAACAATCAAAAAGATGAATGACTTCACGGACAAAAAGCATGTCCACAATGTAATAGGATCAATTTATACAAGCATTTAGAAGTTCAAAATTTTAGCCAATAGAACTTACAACCATCTACTTACAGCAGCATAAAGCAATCCAACAAATGGATACGATGCGAACAGTTCTTTCACTTTCCTCTTCTTCTTTGTCCCATAAAACTGAAGCATCTTCTCAAGAACCTATTGCACAAGCAATTAAGCCAGAAATTTTGCATTAACAGAGAATCAGTTCTCATTTCTCAATAAAAAATGAAAAGAGTGAAATAAACCATAATGCTTAGTATCTAGGCCTGCATCTCTATCTAACATCTCAGTGTAGATTCCATAACATTATTTTCTTCTTTCACCATCCTAGTAGGCAATTTGAAACTTCAAGGCAAATTTTTATACTGTGACTCCAGTGTATATGGGCATTTCATATATGAAATTGACCAGACAACCAAATATTAAAATTAACACATGCCCCAAAGTTGCACCGAGAATCCAATCAACAAACCGAAACATAGTTCTATTAAATAGTTAAATTAGAATATACAATCTCCAAAACTTCCCTCCATAGAACAGGAAAACAGTGGAAACAGATTGTGCAAAAGAAAGGCACCCCTAACACTAGTTCTCTCTAGCATAGGTGCCTTCTCAGCAGATTAGTAAAACTCCACACTTCATTCTCCAATTGAAACATAGCACACAAAATGAAACAAACATAAGTTCTTCAAAGGATGACTACAAAGTTAAAATTAACCATTTGATCACATACATGCAGGTGCAAAGTTACATTTAAACGTCTGGTCATCACAAAATTAGGATTCCACTAGATGTAGCGTGAACTCTACTACAACAGTTGCAACCTCTAAGATTTGCATGCCTTCACATTATTGCACATAAATCATCATCAAAAGCCTTGCTGCAACAGTGGTGCATCATTACTTTAATTTGGAAGAGTAATTCTGAAATGCAAATGAATAATTTCATCTTGCATGTCCAAAACTGTAAATGTGAGTGTATATTGTATAAATCCATTTTGGCTAGGTATGGAGTTTTAAAAGGAAGATCAAAAATGAAGAAGCTTCAAGAACACACAATCTTGCTCATGTAAACTAGTAAACAAAGCACTTATGAGTGTGACAAATAATAAATTATACATGTGTATAATTATTATAATATTTTATATTGCCAGTGAGGTAAAATTACCAAGTTGCACTATCTTAATAGTTCCCAAATAAGTTTTTGCACCATCTTAGTTTACCAAAATATTTCTACAGCAAGTAAATGACTATCAAAATTTAAGTTAGAACGTAAAAGTGGTTTACCATTACCTCATCTGCATTGTTTACTTGGCATGCTTCCTTCCAAGTTGTAACAAACATCCTTAATGACTCCGCAGAAACAGAAGGACCTTCATGGTCAGGGCTCTTGTGCTTGATATTTGCACAGAACCTCTCCTCTTTAGACTGCTCGGCAAGCGAAGTTGAGCTAGAACTCATTTTATGCTTCCTCTTTTTGGGGGGAGGCACATTATCTACAGTAGACCTTAAACCACCACTAGACGTGCGAGGGCTAGATTCTCCGTTATTTTTTAATCCCAACCTTTTCCTTTCTTCAGTTGCAGATGGGTAGGGGCAATTGCTTATACGATCTAATCCAACATTTGGCAGTGAACCTGGGTTCAGACATGTATTATTCTCATCTTGGCCATTGTCATATTTACCCGCTTCAGAGACATCATCATCATCATCATCTGAACTCGATGAAATGAATCTTATGTGTTTTCCACAAAATTGACTAGTTGAGGAGAAAGATCTCATCCGCTCTGATATCTCAGTAAAGAGGTCATCCATCTCCTTTTTTTGGGAAAGAAATCTTCGTTTCTTGCTCCTTCGGTCAGATTTTCTATCAGATCTTGTTTCGGATTGTACTCTCAGTGTATCATCCCATTTTTTGAGCCCTCTATCTCCTGATTTTTTATCAGATTTTGTTTCAGATTGCACTCTAAGTTTCTCTTCACATTTTTCCAACTCTTTATCTTCTGACTGTCTTGCCTTCTTTATATGATGAATATATTGCCTGGACAGAGTGGCTTAATTGATTCAGAAAGATGCAAAATAAAGACGAAGATAGACATCATAGGAACTGGGCTAATGTTCATAAATACACTAATGAGTATTATCAAAATGTTTTGTAAATTGTGGTAAGTTTATGTGCTCATCCAGATGAAGGGGACAGATAGGAGAGGAATTAGAAAATTGAGAAACATCAAAAGAGAAGGTGAGATGGCTAGATGCAATGTCTAATCAAGGGTTTTTTCCCTGTTAGAGAGGAGAGCTCAATGTTGGTTAGCATTAGTGGTTGATTAGTCATAAAGAAATCCTCATGCATAAATCTATGGCATAGATAGACTGCAAACATAATGATTTGCTAAATGAATGGCAAATTCAGTTAAACCTGTCATTGTCAAACATATTGAGAATCTGAGAATCAGTAGTAGACCATTATACAGTTTTCAAGTGCAAGACAGTGCAGAACTATAAATTTAAATATATCCACAATATATGCATAAACTAAACTCTGCAATGCTTGTAGAAAATGGATGAAAAATTTTCCAAACAAACCTGAAATGCATGGTCATCGAGATATTTTATAATTAACTAAATCACTAATTATGAAGTGGTCACAGATTAATGATATTCGCTAAGGCTTTATGCCATAGTTCCAATAGTGTCCCATTATGTGGAATACCTTAGCATACATTATCTTCTTAAATTTGTAACTTACTTCTAGCATTCTCATGTTGTGCTTTCAGTCTAGTGTCTCTCATTATAACATAACAAAAGCTACAACAAACGGGCATAACTAAACATGTTTCTACGGAAAGAGCAACGTCCCCTGCTTTCAACATCTAAACCTACTTTATAATAAATTGCCACACAAAGTCATCTTCAGACATAATTTGATCATTTGTTAAATAGCAATACAGAGAAGATAGATCAAAACGGGTGACAAAAGTACAAAAAACTAAATTTTAGAATTATTCCCAAAGTACATCATAAATTGGAAAAAATGTTTACATAAAGCAAGAAGAGGCTACATACCGTAGGTTCTGGATACGAATGCAAAGCATTTCCTTGCTACAGACGGATTGCTTCTCTGAAATATAATCCAAAAAGGCATCAACTTTAACTTCTTTCTTCTCGTGATTATCAATGAACTCACAAAGGTAAGAAATGATCTCTTCTGTTCTTATACTGTACACTTCAGTTGCATCAGATGGAACTGAAAAATAATGAGCAGCAAGTGGATGCCGTACCAAGGGGCCCATTTCCAGCTCTTCAAACTGTTCAATCCCCTCACTTTCACATATTGCCATTTCCAAATCATACAGAGAAGTAATTCTCCTAGCCGCAACAAAGCAGTGGATGAATGCATTGATCTTTAAGGAGATAAGAGGCAAAGAAAAGCAAAAAATGAGTTTTGTGAACATTGAAATAAAGAATTTCAAATTCTAAAAATGATCAGTTAACCGAAAAAAGTTAAGCCTGTGTACCATGATATGTGCTGGAGAGGACCAAAAGAAAATTATTTTAAGAAAGATACATCATTGGAATGCTCAAAACCAATAATTCATCTCCTTCTAAACACTCTCAGGTGCAAAAATATAAAAATAAAAAAAGTTGCCAAAATAGCTTAGCAATTCATAGAATAATCAACCAATTGCATAAAGATAGTGGAAACAGTGTGATAGTTAAAAAGAATGTTAAATAGTTTTCGCATTGCACGATAGTTAAATTATGCAAAGATGAATGATGATACACCATATGAGCATACAAGCTAACTCATCAGAATGTAACTCCTATTTCTACGCAGTATGACTACTAAAACTATTGAAACCTAAAGAAATGACATCAAGGTTCTACATCAACAGGCAAGACATGGATCCAATCTAATATCAAGATGTGTCCCAATTTAATTAAATTCCAACACCGAACTTTTCAACATGAAGAAACAAGACTAACTGAAAAACGATTACCCCACCTTTCCTTCCGTAGCAAGGAGCCTATTTAGCGAAGGCACCCGCTGCATTTGAAACCCTAAACTCTCCCAAGACTCCGCTTTCACCTTCCGCAAAGCAACCTGAGAAACTTTCCACGCCGAAACATTTTCGTTTGATGCTAGAAGGTCTCTCCGAGCGCTCGTCACCGCCTTTTCAAGTCTTTCAACCATCTCCTTTTCCCCGTTACCCTGCTGTTGCGGACGTTGATTGGTATCATTGCCATCAGAGTTGGTTGCTTGAATGGCGAAATTGCTATTAGGAAAGTGCTGCTGTATTTGGGGGAAACCAATTATGTTTTGAAGAAACGAATTGAAGTGAGGCAAGAAATTGGGGTTCTGCATAGGAAGGTAAAGGTTGGGGTTGGCCAAGAAATTAGGGTTGAGATGAATCTGTTGCGGTTGAAACTGTTGTTGTTGTTGCTGCTGCTGCTGCTGGTGTTGCTGCTGCTGCTGCTGTTGCGGTGGCGATTGTGCCGGGCGGCCGCCGCGGCGGTAGGGATGGTGATGTCGGTACATTCCAGAGAAGAATAGAAAGAAACAAGTTTGAGTAGGCGGGCGA
Organism: Ruellia speciosa; assembly: GCA_001909325.1. Classification (NCBI taxonomy): domain Eukaryota; kingdom Viridiplantae; phylum Streptophyta; class Magnoliopsida; order Lamiales; family Acanthaceae; genus Ruellia; species Ruellia speciosa. Next base: position 11,656 of record MAYD01485423.1, read on the forward strand.
GGAGGCGCTCCCAAGTCCCAAATATTATTCGCTTATATATACCATACCATTGTTGAAAAAGGCGTCAAATGTACGAGTTAACCCTCAAAGAGTCGCGTTTTCGTTTTATGGGTAAATTGTAGCCCCTTTTTTACCATTTTTTCCTACCTTCATTCCTCGTCATCCCCTTTAAATTTCCTCAAATAATTTATACATTTTTAACTTTCTTCATGGAAAAAGAGGATTTGGTATCTTAGGAGATATAATGTTTATAAAAAAAAATAGAAGAAAACACCCCATGGGGAAACATTGGCAAGGCACACTGCTAGGGCGCCCGAACCTACCCTTCTTTATATATATTTTGTCAATGTTATACATCATTACGATTGAGATTTGCCCAATTGACTCAAGAAGTAATATTATGTAATTTAATTTTGCAAATTCCATTAAAAGATTTTGATAACGGTATTAATTATAGTGAACAGTTTATCACGTCAGAATTTTTTCAAGAGCAATTCAAACGCAATTACTTTGGCTAAAACGAATGCTATTAGTATTGGTTTCAAGCTAGTAGTTGCTTCTCACAAGAATAACAGGAAGAAGAAACTACTGAAATGTTCCCGAGGGCAACAGTATAGAGGGATTCTGAGAGATTAGGATTTCGATGCGCAACTAAACACGAAGACGAAAAAATGCCATTTCCAAAGATGGGTCCAACAGAGAAAAGTTGGTTGCAGTTGGGGGATTCGTGTAGCACCTGGTACTATGGGTATGCACAACTATACATTGACTGTTTATCCAGATGGATATCAGCAAATAAGTAGGCTGAGTGCCAAGCCCGAGAAGATTATGAGGAACATGACAATGGACCAAGCAAAACCATGTGCTATTTTGGCAGCAATCCAAGATCAAAACCCACACACAATCTTACCATGAGACACGTGTATAACTATAGAGATCAGTTGCTCAGGTTTAAGTGCAAGGGTAGAGATGATTTGGGGCAGTTTTTCCATCTGGCAGGGGAAAACAACTACATGCACAGGGCGCAAGCAGACCCGAAGACTAATATGTTGACGCACGTCTTTATGGCACATCTAAAGTCAGTTAGCTTACTCTGATTCTACCACCAAATCATTGGCATGGATTCAACGTACAAAACCAACATGTACAAGATGCCCCTTTTCAAGATTACAAAAGATGATTAAATGCAACAAGAACTTCATGATTGCATATGCACTTATGAAGGATAAGATTGAGATTACTAGTGGGTGCTGAAGAAGCTGAGGATTTTGATTGGGTATGATGTGTAACCGACGGCAATTGTGGTTCATCGGGAGTTGGGGCTAATGAGACTGATCATGAAGTTATTTCCACATACTGCCTATTTGTTGTGCACCTGGAACATCTACAAGGACGTGGAAGATATGGTGTACAGAATATGTGGGAAAGATAGAGACTTCACCGAGAAGTTCAAGCACAGTACGTTTGGAATGATCGTGGAAGCACCAATGGAAATCAAATATGAAAAAGTCATGCTGAAGATGGAGGACGGGATGAGGCGACGGTCGCAGGTCACTACGTATGTTGAGGGGACGTAGTTAGTGTACAAGGAGAAGTTCGTTTTCGCCTGGACGAACAATGTACTACACTTTGGCAACACTACTACATGAGAGTGCACACAACCAACTGAAGTAATTAATGGCTAAACTCATCCACTGGTGCGTTGGATACAGTGTGGATGAAGGTGGAAAAAGAAATTGGCTCCAAACTCATAGAGATTAGGTACGTACTTAAATTTATTATATCTAGTGTTACTTATTGTTTCGTTTGTCATAGCCAGTATAAATGATGCATTTTATTATCAGGTATACACTTGAAGAGTCGAGACTCCATGTAGGAGTTGTGTACATAGGGTTTCCATTCAACTACCTGACATGCCATGTGTCCCACTATCGTTTGAAACTAGTGAAAATTGAGTTGCCCCAGATGAAAGATTTGAGTGTCGGTGTGTACGATCGCTGCTGTTGTGTGATTAGGAATACTCATTAGGTTACTTGTGCTTGTGAGCCAAGAAAAGTCATGGATACGAAAACCTCAATTAGTGTTGACGGCATCCACATGTTTTGAAGGAGGCCCAGTACAGCGCTGATGTCGACCTATCTGGTTTTGTCGAATTTGATGGTGTTTTGAAGGACCATCAGTACTTTCACAAGCTCATTGATAAGGTCAACACAACAATCCTGCAATTGTGCACAAAGTAGCTCTTCTCATCTAGGACGAACTTCACCCAAAAAATGCTAGTTACTATGAACTAGAGGTCGATCGAAGGGGAGTAGACCGACAAAACGCGATCCAAGTAATTGGGAGTACCGGGATACGACCGTGGGCATGGTAGGTCCAACAGCTCGTCAATTGGTCATAGGTGCAGCTCTTAGTCTTCCGTCAAGAATGCCATTACAATAGGTATGAATAATTAAATTAATTGATGTTAAGGTATTTTTCTTTTCTTTTTTAACCAATGTTGGCCATAATTAAGTGATTTGTAAGAAACATTCTTATTGTTAATGCTGCAAATGGCAATTGGTATGATGATATTTTGGCATTCATCCATGTTAACAAAATTTCGAGAATAGTTCAACCATTCGTGATAGGATATGGTGCTCAATGCCAGCAACAGTGGCTTCTGGGTCATAGTGCACTACATATGGTGATGAGGGTCTTTGACGGTGGCCTAGGGTCAACATTACAAACAAACTTCTGGCCAATCAGATCCTATATAAGCCCATATACTATGACAAGTTGGATCAATGCCTCAAGTGGATTGTGTTCAATGGGGCGTTGGGTTGTGGACCGGAGTACTGGATAGTAGTAATGGAAGACTTTTTTCCTCTTACCACATTGTTCAATGCAGCCGTATTTTTTTCAGGTTTGACAATGGAAGTAACTCTTTATTCTACTTTTCCAATGTTTTGCTGCTGCGTGCACCCTAAGCTGCCACAGGACTTGACCGGGAGATCGTCATAGCTCACCTAAGGGATGCATGCCCGCACTATATTCGGTTAGATTTGTGTAGCGATTTTCCCGCAACCCCTATTCAGCCATTGTGGTCAACATACCATTATAATAGTGTTGCTGGTTGAAACCGGTTGTATAGTCGTAGGAGAGCTATGTGGGATACTCTGAGAATGAATTTTAGTTTCTAATTAGCAGTGATTATATTTTAGTAGACTTGGATTACTTATAATTTTCATTTCAGATTTTTTCCATAAAATAAGTTTCTTCAAAACACATAAAACTCTTCTCCATCTACTATCACTGAGCTTTTGATTCACCAAACATTGAAATATATAAAGTGTAGCTTTGAGCTATGCCTTGCACACCCAACTTAGCTTTGAATAGCATCTAATGAAGACAATTTAATGACTAAAGTACAATACTCCTGAGATGGAAAAAAGTGTGAAAAACTCTGAAATGGTCTATCAGGAAGCAGTTGTAATATACAATATTAGCTTTGTGGAATGTCTGTTCATCTTATTTTTCAAGGGTTTCAGTTACTTTATTATATGGAAGTTAATGTTGTGGTTACTAATTATTTATACTACCTTTGATTTGTATCGATTATCGCATGATTTTAATAGAAATATTTGAACACAAAATAATATAAAAAAAATAAATATCCATTTATGAAAGTAAAAGTACGCAATTAAATCATCTAGCATCATGCTAGCCCTGCAATATATGGTCAATCACTGGGGCATATTGCCTTGCCAACTCTGGGGTCTATGATTGCATGTCTCGAATCATATCCCTGGTGACGGTACTCTAACAACTATGCCACTGTGGAAAGAAAAATAACAATTACAAGTTATTCGCTTATTTTTTAAAGTATTGGGTAACTTAAAAAGTAAATATTAAGAGACCTAAGTATTCACTATTCAAGCATGAACAAGGCTCCTCAGCAGCTGTGCCAGCATTGTTTAGGACCTGTATATACGAACGATGGTAGTACCAATCCATGTAGCCCTCATTGCATGCTGTAGGATCGTCAGTGGCAGCCCGATACTAGGAGAGGTGCAGTAGGAACGTTCGCGGGAAGGTGTCCCAGCAATCCACTGCAACAACCTCTGAGTGCTCAACTTTGTACGACTTGAAAGCCTAGCTCGTACAATAATCGTTGGCCTACTAATGGTGGATGGGGTGGCCTGCACATACCCGAGTTGGTGTAAAACACGCATGGGTATGTACGGCTCAACTATGTCCTAGTACCGTACACAACCGGTTAGGAGGGTCCTCGGCACAGTAGTTGCCGGGTCGGTACCGTATGCCATCCACGTCACTTGGAACAAAAAATAGGAACGATGACATAGATTACAAAGAAATGTAAAGAAAATGATTAATTGCAGTAACTATAAGCAAAAAGATGTACCTCGAATGCCATCATCCGATCCAGCCGGGCACGTAGTGATTATAGGCGCGCATCCAATCCGTCCTTGACCCAGACACCTCACATGCTGGCTTGGGGGGCGTCAGGACCAACAAACAACCTCTCACGATGGGGTCGGAAGCATGGGGAGTACTCATAAATCTATGTATGCAAGAGAGTCAAGCAGCTAGCAAGACCATTGCAATCTCCTTTGCTAGCTACCCATAGCCGATGATAGAGATAAACTAAGGCAGCAGATCCCAAGGAGTACTCCCCAGCACCCTCCAATCCGTCCTTCACCTTGTGTAGGTAGGACGGTCTAATACGATTTTCACTTTTTTCAATGAATAAAGTGGAATCGACTCATCCGGATCCATCTGATGGCTTGGGTCTCCTTAATCTGATCCACCATGCATAACCTGGTGACTGAGTTTGTGAAAACCTTCCACCCGACCAGTGATCAAAAGTAGCTCCTCCCTCGACACCCCCATAACCTCCATGCAGGACGTCTACAGTTCATGGGCACTAGGGTCGTCATAGATCATTTAGCTCTCTACTGGCACATACAGTATGTGCATACATCAAGCATCATGATAGTCATCTCGCCGGATGGCAGGTGGAATGAGTTCGTATTGGGTTGCCACCGCTTAACAAAAGCACATACTATTGGATGATCTCTATGGCTGAACATTGTGGACATGAGGTGCGTCAACTCCATCCCGTCAACCATCTGTTGTGCCTCCTCTGGCATCCTCCGATAGGCCTCTCTTGATGGTTGACAGATGTCGCCTCTATACTGGCACTTCAGTATGCCCCTCATCTCACTTATTCACATGCGAGAGGCAAAGTGCCTAATGAAGCTTGGATCACTGAACCATCATCAAGGCCACCCAACAGTGGCTCATGGACGATCCAGCTATCATCACTAGTGGTCTTGGACATTTTGTTGGTCCCTAAAATTATAGTATAATAACATCTATTGAGATATTAAAACCCTAATACTTTAATACATAATAAATGGAATTCTTTTTTTACCTGATGTGATAGCCTCTGCTGCCCATCTCTCTGCTTACGGACAGATGTGTCCACACCTTGTCTCCTCATGTGTCGCACACCTGAGGTACTTGTCATCTCCCTCCTCATCCTATGCAATTATTCATAACTATTATTAATAATAATAACATTTCCATAAACTAAAGTTTAAGTAAAATTTAACTAAAACCAAACTAAATTTATTCACAAATTTAATTGCAAACAAGCATACACATTTAACGAAACTAAATTTTAATGTAAAATAAAACATGAAATAAATAGGGTATTGTAACACCCCGATTTCCCGTACCCGGAAAGTGTTACCGCCACACCTAACTTACCCCAGGTTCTATTACCTAACCCTTAGTAAGTTCGGTGCTCAGGCTAATTAAATTGTCTAATCTTATTAGAGTACGCTGGATTTCAGGAAACGTGTCCTCTCTGATCACAGCTCAGCCTATTAAAATCAGTCACCCAAGTCACGTAAGAGGACAACCTACATAATTTTATAATCCACAATATGACAGTTTGCAAAAGATTGTCCCACACCCGGGACTCGGCTACTTAATACAAGCCGATAAACAAAATGACATTTATGAGACATGAAGTGCAGAACATAATCAAATAACTGGAATGTAAAATACACAACAGTTAACTACTATGTTCTCTCGGCCTCACCAACAATCCCTTGAGTTCAGAACCTCATCCCGCATGCTCACCAGTCCGGGTTTTGTTAACCCACTGGCCGTTGTCATCTGCACGATGCAAGTAGCACCGTTAGTCGAAACGACTAAGTAATGAACACATAAAATACCATGCTATGCATGTGAGAATGCATCATGAGCCACGTCAAGAACATCTTCGATACGTTTACTTAACGGGTTTCAAATCCTTTCGAAAATGCATAAACAAGTGCAAGTTTGTAAAACCATTCGCCCTAGAAACCTCCACAGCGTGGCCACCATGCGGACATGATTTCACCCTTCGCGTACTTAGCCAAGGGCACTGCTCAGGGTGAAGGTTCAGACCACGTGTTCAACAACTGTGAAGCGTTTCGGGGTTTTAAAACCAGATTGTAATGCAACAACAATGCAACACAAAACCTGTAACACCCGGTGCTACGATTCTTCAGAAAATGTGTGAAAATTTTTCGAGAATATAATTATAGGAAATAATTATATTTCCAGATGCGAAAAGATCAGTATAGACTTCCAAGTTACTCACAGTTGTGAAATTCGATTGGGCT